>JADRCH010000057.1:9284815-9369849 GCA_019843965.1 Rhynchomys soricoides
CTGTCCATCCATCCATCTGTCTGTCCATCCATCCATCCATCCATCCATCCATCCATCCATCCATCCATCCACCCACCCACCCACCCATCCATCCTTCCTTCCATCTATCTGTCCATCCATCCATCTGTCCATCCATCCATCTGTCCATCCATCTATCTGTCCATCCATCCATCTGTCCACCCATCCATCTGTCCATCCATCCATCTGTCCATCCATCCATCTGTCCATCCATCCATCTTCCCATCCATACATTTATCCATCCATTCCTTTTTTGAATGGCTTCAGTGTGCCGGGCTCAGGGCTACATTAGGAAGCTGGCCGACATACTGTTATCCTACAGGCTAGGGAGAAGTTGAGGGTTCCAGAGGAGACAGACTCTGCTCTTTTTTCTATATTAATTATTATTTTAATGTATTATTTGACAATCTTACACATTTATATTATAGCAACACATTCTAGTGCTATAGCTCAGGGGCTTAAGTGCTAGCCTAGCACACCTAAGGACCTCAGTCTGATCCCCAGCACCTCCTAAGCTAGGCAGTGTCACACTGGCCTGTTATTCCAGCAGGAGAAGATCAGAGGTCTAAGTTGTCACAGCCTCAGTCAGCCCCTGACCCACCTGGACCACATGAGATCTTGCCTCAAATCTACTTCCTCAACAGAGAATTTAGATCAGCCAGCTTCTCTGGAAGCACAGCCAGAAAGAGATGCTGAAGAGGCTGTGGTAGGAAGATCAATAGATCAAGGCTAGCCTAGGTGGTACCTTTTGTTCACCGCCATATGACCTTGAACATTTGGGATCTTGTTTGAGTCTCTATTCTCATTAGCCATTTATGTTTTGAAGAGTAGGTAGTGCCAAGTTTTTGCAAGGTGTTGTTTTAAAGGTAAAGTAGAACAAAATTAATACTTTCAATAATAATGTTGGGGTCAGCTCAAGTGAGAAACTAAAAGAAGCTTTCTGTTGGAGAGGTGCTGGGGGCAGGGTCCTATCGTGGCATTCCCATATTGTGTAGATGAATTCTCCATGGTTTCTTGAGGTTTCTGCCTGGCAGAGGTTCATATCCCTCCTCTGCCCCCCACCAAGGCCTTGCTAAGTAGCCAGGTGGACCTTGAACTTGAAATCCCCCTACTTGGGTCTTCTGAGCGCTGGGATGACCACATCTAGCTCACACTGTCTTTAAGGGTCTCACTTACCAACACTCTTATCCATTCAACAAGCAGTGTGAGCCAGGGGTGACTGGACAAGGCCCAGAACTGAGTGTAAGTGGATAAGGGGAACTGGGCACACGTTGACTTCCACCAGGTCATTCTGTCCCATAGAACAGACAGACGTGTGGAACAGACAGACGTATAGGACAACACATGGCAAGAGCAGAGAAATTAAGAAATGGGAACTTGCTGCTGCCTTAAGTGGTTGTGGGCTTCTTCCCTGAACAGATCACATTTGAGCAGACTCCTAGAGGGAAAAGTGGGATTCTGCTGCTTGCGGAAGGGGAGGAGGGACAGTTGTAGGGGAGGAGGGATGATTACAGAGTCAGCAAGCCAGGTCAAGCACAGTGGGGAATCCTGCAGTAAGTATGGCATGGATACAGTAAGCTGTCTAGAGCCAGGTACAAGGCTTTGCACACCATGTGGTAGAGCTGTATTATTATTTTTTTTAAAAAAAGAATTATTTTTTATTTTATGTATATGAGTACACTGTCGCTGTCTTCAGACACACCAGAAGAGGGCATCAGATCCCATTACAGTTGGTTGTGAGCCACTATGTGGTTGCTGGGAATTGAACTCAGGCCCTCTGGAGGAGCAATCGGTGCTCTTAACCGCTGAGCCATCTCTCCAGCCCCTGCAGTGTTATTCTTTATGCATGGGGGAGCCAGAGAGGCTTCCCTAGTTGAAGAATAATAAGATCAGAATAAAGTTAAGGCGGCATGGCGCTGAAGAGATGGCTCGGTGGTTAAAAGCAGAGCTGCTCTTCCAGAGGAGCAGGTTTCAGTTCCCGACACCCATTCTGGGCACCTAAAACCGCCTGTAACTCCAGCCTCAGGAGAGCCCATTTCTGGCATCCTCAGCCCCTACACATATGTGCTGTGCTTATGCACCTGCTGAGAAACACTCCTACACTTAAATAAAAACAAACCCTTTACTTAAATGGCACTCACAGAATAGTGTCCGCAATAAGTTGATGTGGGGGAATGAAAAATGAAGTGAGCTGGCTAAGAAGTTAGAGGATTTGATAATACAACTTCTCATGTATGTCGGCCATGTTGGCAGCAACATTGGAACAATGGGAGCAAGAGAAGGGAGCAACATCAAATGATACCCTCCAGGGGCCTCTGCTCTGGGCAATCACGGACCAGGAAGGGAGAGATGCAATGGCGGAGGTGAGAGTCTAGCCATGACCTTGGACCAGGTCCCACCATGGTAGAATTGTGAGAAGAAAGGAAAATTACAGGCATGTCTGTTGAGAACAGTGTCTCAGACAAGATCCCGTCATACATACAAGCATATGGGAAAGTTTTTATTTCAATTCTTAAACTTTAAGTTTATTTGTTTATTTTTTTACTTGTTTGTTTAATGCTCATGAGTGTTTTGCCTGCTTCTGTGTCTGTGTGCCACATGTGTGCAGTCCTATCAGAGCCAGAGGAAGGACTTGAATCACGTAGAGTGGATGTGGCCCAAGTGTTACAAGCAGTTATGAGCTTCCTAGTGTGGGTGCTGGGAACCCAACCCTAGTCCTCTGGAAGAGCAGCCAGTGCTATTAACCACTGAGCCATCTCTCCAGTCCCAAGTCTCAATGTTGGAAGAGGGAATGTCACTGTGGGGGAAGGCGTGGGGATGTAGCTTTTGGCCATCATTGGTGCTCCCAACTGGCCTGTCACTCTCTGGTCCTCCCCAGGGCATGCTGGTCCATTAGAACTGATTGGAACATGACTCTAGGTACAGTCTGCATGACTGGGTGGACACCTGCTTCAGCCCTGACAAAGTCACATGGGATCCAAGTTCTTCCTGTCCCTTATGACTCATCGGGGCCTTTTCCTGTTGCAGTTACCGTCTGTGTGACCCTTCAGAACAAGCGTTATATGGAAAGTTACCCCTCTTTGGACAATATTTTGCTCTGGAAAATCCAGGGACAGTCAAAGTGGGAGACCCTGTGTACCTCCTGAGCCAGTGATGGGAACTGTGCATTCCGGAAGAACAGATGTCTCTTAAAAACATTTTAAGAACTGACATGGCTTGAAACGGTTCTGGGTCTGTGAGTTCCAAGTTTCTCTTCTTTCAGATTTCTGTCTGTTTCAGTGTTTCCTGGGGCCAGCACACAAAGCAAGGAAATACAGTCTTGCGAACTTAGCAGGTCCCTGTTAAGTTTCTTAAAGAATGAAGGGATTATCACATTGCCCTGTTTATAATTATGGAGTAAACCTTCTACTTCAGCATTCACTTGCCAAGACAGCAGCTGTCCATCATCTACCTAGCCTTCTTTTGGGAAAGGGAAGAAAAAAGGAGAAAGACTGTTTAAACCAGAGGAATGTTCCGGAATGTTTTGCTACCCCTGGACATGGTGCACACAATGGAAATTAAATACTCTCCTAAGTGAAGTTGGAATGATGGCATTTACTTTTCTCTTCAAGCCCAGGTTTTGGAAGGTTTTAAAGAGCAAGCCCTGAAGATACAAATTGTCCCATAGATCCTCCTGGATTGGACACTGTGGCTTACCAGACAGTGTAAAGATTTGACAGATCCTTTAGCCTAAGAACACCTCTGAAGTGTCAGGGTCTAAAGCCAGCTCTCTAAAGCATCCAGACTGGCTCTCAACTCTGTGAAAAACAAGGTGATTCCACTCTTGAAGCAAAGTGTTGATGCACCCCACTAAAGGATTCAAGATTGTTCCTAGCATGTGGAGACAGACAGTGACACCTGAGAGGGAGATATCTCCCTCTGGGTGTCTAAGATGAGATTTGATCTTGACCAGGAAAATGTTGGCTCTCTTAATTAATATGAGCAAAATGAAATGGCCCTGAGAGGATATAGCGCTGCCTAGTGGTGGTGAGTGGTAGTTCAGCCCACCTGGAGAAAAATTAAAAAAGAAAAAAAAAAAGCAATCTTGTGTTTGTTGTTTAGTTTTAGAACTTAAAATGTCTTAAAAACTGACATCCCTTGAAATGGTTCTTCAGCCTCTTCTTTGGATCTGTGAGTTCCAAGTTTCTCTTCTTTCAGATTTCCTTCTGTTTCAGTGTTTCCTGGGGCCAGCACACAAAGCAGAGAAACACAGTCTTGCGCACTTAGCAGGACCCTATTAAGTATGAAAAACATTTCCATCTGAAGGAAGTGGGGGAGCCCCCAGGTGCTCCATGTTTCTCTGCCTTAGGAAAATGACTTTCTTTTATTATTTTAAATTTTATTTTATTTAAATATGTATAAATATGCATATTAGTATATTAAATATTGTGTGTGCGCACATACATAAGTGCCGTGATACACAAGTGCAGGTCAGAGGATAATTTGCAGAAGTCAATTCTCTCTTTCTACCAAGTGAAACCCTGGGGTCCACTTCAGGTGGTCACCTTTACCCTCCCTGGCCCTAGGCTCATATCCTAACCCTTGTAAAGACAGCATCCTCTTCCCCATGGCTCCTCACTGCAGGTGAACCCCTCATTATCTCTGGACAGAACCTTGTGTGAGGTAGCTAAAGCTAGCACTGAGGACAATCCCCAAATGGAAGATGGTACCCAACACACTTCTCACTTAGTCCTTGCCTTCTTCAGCCCATTGGATGAAAGGCTCTGCTTGAAGACAGAGAACCCAGTGACCTCCAGAAGCTCTGAGCAGTTCTCGAGCTTGCTGTCAGCAAGATTTAAAGGCCATTTACTTGTGTTTACTTTATATTTAATGAGTAGGTTAGTACCGAAGGAAAAGCTGATGTCTCATTTACTTTGGATACGGATCACACACACACTTGAAATATAGGATCAGGTTCATGGATCGTCACAAACCCTAAGAAAGAGCTTGTAACAGCCAGTGACAGACATGTGAGGTCACACCCAAATATCTGCATTTTGTGGATGTTCTATGCATGGGGACTTTATGTGGTAATCATGGCGGAAAGGTGAACGAATCCCTGGGCTGTAGAACAGGAACAGGGCTGTGGAATGACTCCAGGGGGCAACCTTAGAGGCTTGCTGTCTTGGCATCCCACAGAAAGAGCTAGAAACTTGCCATCAGGAAGTAAAATAGCAACTTAGGCACACAAGAACTGAAAGAAAGCAGGATGGAGCCGAGTGTGGTGGGATAAATTTATAAGCCCAGCCCCTGAAGGACTGAGCCAGGGGACTCATCACAAGTTCAAGACTACATTGGGCTTCATAGTGAGTTTGAGCCCTGTCATAGTTTTGCTTATGCTACTGTGATAAAATACCATGCCCAGAAGCAACTTAGAGGAGAAAATGTTTATTTAGCCCATAATTCAAGGTCCATCATGTGGAAGAGTCAAGTCTGTGGGTATTTGAGGGAGCTGGTTGTACTCACAATCAAGAACAGAGAGAGAAATGAATGCACACATACTCATTTGCTTGGTTGTATTCATCTCGATTTCTTCACTCTCATACAGTTCAGGATGCCCCTGCCTAGGGAATGGTGCCACCCACAGTGGGCTGGGTCTTTCTCTATCAGTTAAGGAGATCTCTTATAGATATGTCTACTAGCAAAACCAATATAGGCAATGCCTCATTGAGACTCTCTTCCCAGGTGGTCCTAGGTTGTGCCAAATTGACAAAACTAACCATCACATGCCCGGTATGGGTTATGTAGTGATCCCTTGCCCTTCATTTTATGTGTGGATGTTTGTGTGTAAAAATGCCAGAAGTCAATGTCAGGTACCTCTCTACCTTATATTTTGATTAATTTGGGTTAATCTGGGTCTTACAATTTTTAATTTATTGACTAGCCAGTGAGTCCCTGGGATCACCGTCTCCATTTCTCCTTCCTCCCTGACAGTTTCTGGGATCACTGGGCTCTATTTCCCCTTCTTCTCTGACTGGAGTAGCATATGTACCTGGCTTTTTAATGAGTTAAACATCTGAACTCAGATCCTCACACCAGAAGCTCATGGTTGCACAGCAAGTACTATACCTACTGAGCCAAGACATATCCCCTGCCCCCAACCCAAGGGTTTCTGTTGAACGTATATCCCTTTCTTTCTCACTATCACCAAATCAATAAGTCCTGAGCTGGACTGTTCTAAGTCAGGGAGCACTTAGGTTTGGATTCCTTGAAGTGGCAGTGTCTCTCAGGTATGGCCCTGACAGGACATTTAACTGAAGTGTTGGTTGCCCAGCTCTGTGCTGCATTTTTCACAGTGGACGTCTGAGTTTGCAGGGGTGAGGGTTAGGGGGTCCTGCTCTTGACAAAGAATGCCATGGAGCAATATGTTTGAGAAGTCCAGCATGCCTCAGTCTTCTTCAGAGACACCACAGCCCATCTGGAGGCTCTGGGAAGGCCTGCATAAAGACATGCTGGTGTTTCATTTGCTCCCTGAGAAATGCCATTCTGGTATCTGGGGAAGCTTGTGGCAGAGCTCAGGAGTACTGGTCAACAGCGGTGGTGGATTCTTGGGAAGCCTGGAAGAGATAAAGTGACCCCAAAACAAGCCCTCTACAGCTCTGGCTTCATGACAACACCCAACTGCAGAAGTGCCCAAGGATGCCTCGTGCACTGAGGAGGGCTGTCCTCTCTCCATCTGTGATGCTATCCATTTATCTATCTATCTATCTATCTATCTATCTATCTATCTATCTAGTTATATATGTGTGTATGTGCATATATATGCATTTTTTGAAACATGGTCCAGCTGCATATCCCAGGATGGCCTTAAACTCATAACCCTCCTGCTTGAGGCTCCCCAGTGTTTGTGTGTGAGATGTGTGCTGCCACACCCAGATCTATATTTACTTTTAACTGTGCTCATGTTAGTAAGAACATAAATTACTTATGTTACATTTTTAGATATGGTCCAGTGAATTATGACAGCTATCTGTCTATCTATCTATCTATCTATCTATCTATCTATCTATCTATCCATCCATCCATCCATCCATCCATCCATCCATCCACCCACCCATCCATCTATTTTTTTGAGGCAGGGTCTCATGTAGCCCAGATGACTGTGAACTTCTACCTCCTTAGTTCTGGGATTATAGGTGTGCACCACCACATCCAGTTGTGTGCAGTGTTGAGGATCAAGCCCAGGGATTCTTGCATGCTAAGCAAGCATCCTATCAACCACACTATATTCACTAGCTCGGCGTTATGACAACATTGTAAATTACTTAATTTCAAACAAAAGGAAAAAAAGATCTCTCAGTACAGCCAAGTTCTTGGAATGTATCTAGTAAAAAATGTTCCTGCTGTAGCTCCTGATCCCCATTTGCTCTGGCTACACACTCCTAAGAAGAAGGGAGGCCACGGCTTTGACTACAACCCAAACACAACTCCAGCCAGGCCAGTGGAACCCTCAGCTCCCACACTGTGTCCCAGCTCAGAAACAGGAGTCACCCTTGTTCACAGCATTAGTCTTCTTGGACAGCCTGTGGGTCCTGTTTCCCATCCACCTTCTCCTGAGGCCATTTTGGATGGGTGGGTCAATTTGGCTATTGACCAATCTAAAGCATTCACGCTTGGTGGTCCTGGGCCACTTGCCTTAAGTTCACAGAGCATTCTACACTGCGACTCTCAACCTCCCATTCTTTCCCGTCATTCTCTCCTCTTTGGCTCTCCATGCGTCCCTGAGCTGGGTCTTCAATAGTCCAATCCCCATTGAGCCTAATGGGTGCCGGGTCAGGGCCACCTTCTCTCGCCCTCTTTAGGATTTTTTTCTGAGAGTCCTGTATATAAAGCATTGTCATAATTATCCTTGATTAATATTTTTGCACCTAATAAAGTCTCAGGGCCTGGACTGGGGAGGCTCATCTGCCCAGATGGCTTCTCCAGCAATTAAAGTAACTTGTTAGTTGGAGACCCAGGAGGCTGAGGGCAGCTGGAGAGCTGTCCTTTGTAGGCAGCTCTGGTTAACATCAACCAGGAAAGCTCTCTGTAAACACATGAATAATTGATTGCGCTGCACTCACATAGCTACTGCGGATCTGAGCCCGGATGACTCATTTGCGAGGCATCCCTGTCGTCTGGGTGCCATAACATTGGAGGAATGATGACGGTTTCTTGGAGGTTCTTCTGTGGCTGGCGTAGCCAAGTCGAAGACTGTAATGGTTTGTTATGATGACCTTTGCTATTCCATTAGGCTCAATTGCTTTAAAAAATGATGTGCGTGTACTTTAGAAACATTTTTACCCTTTACGTTGACCTGACATCATAGTTTATATTAGCAAATGTATTAATGACAGAGGATTGTTTTCATGTCCCAAGGACAAGTTTTAACAACCATAATCTGCCCTCAGTCATCATAAATATAAATGTATTGGTCAAACAGACCTCGTTAATGTGGCCAAGATAAATGCAAGTCTATATTTTAAGGCAGTAGAGGCAATGGAAGCCCTAGAGGATACTCGGAGCTTTTTTTTGTGGGGCTGTGAGGTTCTGTATATGTGTTATCTGCAGGCTGAGAAAATTAACATGTTTCCCTGCTTTGGTTCTGCATCAGACAGATATAAATGTCTTAAGGATGTCAAGTGAGATTGTTCACATAGTTTCTGGACACCGTTAATGCCTGGTGGGGTAAAACCTAGTTCTTAAAGCTGTCTTCTTGTTCTGATCACAGAGCTTTTAGAGAAATAGAAGCAGTCCCAAGTGTTGGCAGTGTGCTATCTCACTGACATGTATCTGAATTATATTGTGACCCAGATTTTTGATTCTATCACCCTCCCCACTTTGCAGTATCTTCTTTCCTTTGAGATAAGACCTTCTCCTGTGGATGTGTGCCTGACAGCTTACCTTACACTGGTTGGTAAACCACATGTCGGCAGACAGTGTTCCGGGAGTCTTCTGTCAGCAGGATGGGAGGGACACTCTGTTTTTCTCTGTTACAGCATGCTCACAAGTGCTGGGCTTTATTAGCAGTGTTTGTGTTCTGAGCTTCTTGGGGAGAAAATAAAGAACTTTTTAATGGTATTTTGTTTTGAACTCTGAAACTGCTCAGAATGGGCATGTCTCAGGGCCCCTTCCAGAGAGGACTGTTTATAGGCAAGTCTGTCTCCCTCAGATATGATCAACTTGGTGCCATCATTAAGTCCTCCTTGGGTTGTGGTCACCTAACAATGAGTGATGGATGGACTCCCCAGGGACAGATGTTGGCTTTTTCCTCTTAGGACAATCTTCTAGAATGCATTTATCCAACTGAATTTGCTATATATTTTTTCATTTTTTTCTTCTGATGGTTTAGAGATTGAGGCATATATGGTATTTTCATAGCAGATCTTTTCATAATACTCGAGAGGCAGAGACAGCTCAAGGATTCATGGACAGATGGACAGGCAAACACAGGCACTCGGTAGGATGTTATATTCAGCCTTAACATTTAGCAACGCCCTGCATGCTCTTAATGTGGGATGAACCTGAAGGGCATCACACTACCTGAAAGAAACCAGTCACATGGTATAAATATCACACAGTTCCAACTCTGTGGGCACCTACTAGTCAAACTCAGGCACAGAGAGCAGGGGAGCTTTGAGGGACTGGAGAGAGCAGGGTATGGTGACTGGGATGTGCCATCTAACGGGTTCAGAGCTTCAGTCTTACAAGTTGAAAGGGGAGCCAGTGGATTATTATACAGCAATGAGGAATGATTCCTGTGGCAAACATTGTGCTCTGCGCACTTCACTAAGATTTAAACGTGCAAGAAAAAGAGAGGAGGAGGAGGAGGAGGAAGAAGAGGAAGAGAAGAGGAGGAAGAGACAGAAGAGGAGGAGGAAGAGGAGACAGAAGAGGAGGAGGAAGAAGAGACAGAGGAGGAGGAGAAGGAAGAGGAAGAAAAGGAGAAAGAGGAGGAAGATGAGGAAGAGGAGGAGGAAGAGATAAAAGAGGAGGAGGAGACAGAAGAGGAGGAGGAAGAAGAAGAGGAAGAGGAGGAGGAGGAGGAGGAGGAGGAGGAGGAGGAGGAGGAGGAGAAGGAGGAAGAGAGCCAAGCTTCGAGCAGCTTGCAGGTGAATTTAAACTCTAAGACTCTACTGAAGAAATACCGTAGGCTTTAACCATGGGAAGGATCCCACACTATCCAGACCCATGAAGGAGTCTTCTCCCAGAGACTAAGACGAAAGCAAATGAAGTTGAGACTTAATGTCTTTGAGCAACACCTCCATTGAAACTGAGGTAATTAAGCAAAGCTCTTCCATTCTCTCCTCTGAACTGTGGTTCATATGGACACAAGATTCCTTGGAGCCAATGTTGGTAGGGTTTACATTCAGATCTAGAGTAAGTGACATTTTTTTTTTCTTTTTCCGGCATTTTATTGTCGGGCCACATTTATGCTACCACTTGATTTTCATGTTCAACCCTGGTAGGTTGTGCTGGTCAGTGTGGATGGAGATAATTTGAGATGGGAGACAGATGAAAGAGGATAGTTCTCCATAACAGGAAGGCTTTTTGGCTCATGCTGTTTGGTACTGACCCATCTAAGGGCCCCATAGGGCAGAAGCCCTGCCCAGAAGGGCTATATTGGAGATCAGGGCTGGTTCTCTGTAAGGACTTCTCTTGGTTAACTATATATATATATATGGGTTAAAATAATACAAAATTGAGCAATTTTTTTAAAAAAACTTCCATTTTGTTAGCTATTACTGTGCATGTGTGTGTATGTGTGTGTGTGTGTGTGTGTGTGTGTGTGTGTGTGTGTGTGTGTATTGGGGTTTCATGTATCAGAGGTCAGAGAGTGGTTTTGTGGACTTGCTCCTCTCCTTCTACTTTTACACAGGCTCTGAGAGTGAAATTTAGGTCACCAGCCTTGAAGATGTAACATCGTTTGCATCTGTGTTGCTGTAAAAAAACATTCTGATGAAAATCAGCTCGGGAGCTGTCTTAGTCAGGGTTTCTATTCCTGCACAAAACATCATGACCAAGAAGCAAGTTGGGAAGGAAAGGATTTATTCAGCTTACATTTCCACATTGCTGTTCATCACCAAATGAAGTCAGGACTGGAACTCAAGCAGTGCAGGAAGCAGGAGCTGATGCAGAGGCCATGGAGGGATGTTACTTATTGATTTGCTATGCTTGTTCAAAATGCTCTTCATGAAACTTAACCAAATAACAAAGTCTCTGTTAGGATCTTTTAAGACTTCCTTTGTCAATGCAATTAATATAAATCTCTTTACCTTGGCCTCAGGTAGGCTCTTCAGACAAGGGCAAAAAGTAGCCCTTCACCAAAATACCACAAAACCAGTCTCTAGGCCATATGTTCTCCACTGAAACCACTTGGGCCAGGTCTGCACAATTCAGATCACTCTCAGTAACAAAGTCTTCCATATTCCTACTAGGATGGCTCATTAAGCCCCCCTTAGAACATTCCATGGCTTTCCAAAATCCAAGTCTGAAAATCCACATTCTTCCAAACAAAAGCATGGTCTGAACTATCAGCAATACCCCAGTCCCTGGTACCAATTTCTGTCTTAGTTAGGGTTTCACTGCTGTGAACAGACACCATGACCGAAGCAACTCTTATAAGGACAAGATTTAATTGGGGCTGGCTTACAGGTTCAAAGGTTCAGTCCATTATTGTCAAGGCAAGAGCATGGCAGCATCCAGGCAGACATGGTTCAGGAGGAGCTGAGAGTTCCACATCTTCATCTGAAGGCTGCTAGTGGAAGACTGACTTCCAGGCAGCTAGGATGAAGGTCTTGAAACCCACACCCACAGTGGCACACCTATTCCAACAAGACCACACCTTCTAATAGTGCCACTCAAGCATATTCAAATCATCACAGGAGGAAAGGGTTTGTATGATTTATAGGTAACAGTACATTATCAAGGGAAGCCAGTGTGAGAACCTAGAGGCTGGTCCTGAAACAGAAGCCTCAGACGAACACTGCTAACAGGCAGGGGGAACAACCACATGGCTTGTTCAACCTCCTTTTTATACAGCCCAGGACCACCTGCCTAGGGCTGGTACTGCCCATGGTGGGCTGGGCCTCCTACATTAATCAACCAAGATAATACCCCACAGATGACCTACAGACCCATTTGAATTGACCAATTCTTCAATTGAGGCTCCTTCTTCCTAGATATTATTGTGTACCTCTAAAATATACATTATGTGTGCTCATGTGTCACAGCATGAGGTAGAGATAAGAAGACAATTCTCTGGAGTCAGCCCTCAGCTTCCACACTCACATGGGTTCAGAGATTGCAGTGAGGTCACCAGGATTGCTTCCCGGACCCCATAACCCAATGCATTCCAGTTGTATCCCGTGTTTGTAAGGGGACCTGGAGTCTGAAGAGAGGTGGAGGAAGGATGCAAGTCTCTGAGAAGCACCTTAGAGTCCCACAAACTCCTGATGCATGGCTCACCGAAGTGGATTTGAGAAGGTTCAATAACTTGCCCATGCTATACATAAGAGGCTAGAATCAGAACTCAAGGCTTTGACTTCTGGCAACACATGGCTGTCCCTTCAAAGAGTGGAAATGTTTTCAACTGGAAACAAGTCTCTGTTAGCACCAGAACTGTCCACGGACAGCCAGAAGCTGTTTATAGCTAGTTTCTGATCCCAGCAAGGACTTCAGCCCTAGGCGATGACCCTTCTGTGTCTGTTGCCATGGCACCTGTTGCACACCCCATGAGCATACCTTACCTGTGTTACCTGCATTACCTACATCACGCCAGGATGAAAGACACAGACCCCAACCCATAGCTCTCTTTCTCTTCCTTGCCTATTCCCCTCACCCCCTTCAGGGGCGCCTCTGTCAGTAAAGACCTCCCCTGTGAGAACAGTCCTGACTTTATGGAACAGCCCCCAACCCCACAGTCTTGGTTTTAAATATTTGCTTGCAATTTAATGATGGACACCGGAGCTTGGTGTAGTGTCACGTGTGTTTGGATCACCCAGAACTCTTGTTTAAAGTGGTTATTCATGTGTATGACTCTAAGCTGGTCGCAGCTGGTGGATCTGCAGTCTTAGGAGTCCTCCGACTCCAAACTAGTTAAGCGCTCACCCCTTTTCTGTATACCAAATTCCAGTTCCCCCTCTACTCAACTGACATTAACGTCAACATCCTCCACAAAAAAGACATTAACTAGTGTGATCAATTCTAGCTCTCTGTGAAAGTTGAGACCCCCTAGAATGCATCTATAGCCAAGAAGGGATGAATTCACAGGGATTCAAACACTCCCCACAGATCCCACTTGGAGAAAGATGGGGGATACAGCAAAACTCTAGCATATCAGAACTCTCAGAGTCCCCACCCAGAGCTGTGAAAATTACCTACTGTGAATTATTATTATTATTATTATTATTATTATTATTATTATTACTTGACTAGCATATACGAATTGTGTAACATGTGCCTGTATGTGTGCTCCTTCGTGTGGGATAATAAACGAGGAAAGATGCTTTCATAAGAATGCTTTCAAAAGTCAACTATTACCTTTTTGATGAGTCAGTAAATAGAAGGAGATTCAGAATCAATCAAGGGGAGCATGGGGGCCAGCGATATGGCCTTGCTTTTTGTTCCATAGCTTTTATTTATTTATTTATTTATTTATATTTTTTTTGCCAAGCCAGGACTGTTAAAGGCTGGCGAATTCCCTGCCAGTGAGGGAGGGAGTGCATACAGAGAAAGTCCTGGCTTTGCTCCTCCTCCGCCATGCTCCTCAGAAACATGGAAAAGATGAATTTCAGGTTTTATCCAGAGTTCTAAAACCTTAAATCCTTCTAGAAAATAACCTGTCTCTCAGGAATTTGAGGTCCTAGAGAACAATAAAGCCCCCCCTGGGGGGCCTGTGGACTGGCTTCACTATTGGCAATGATGACTTAAGTCTGAATGATAGAAGGATATCATAAATCTGCAGGTATCTGCCCCGGTTTGTGATGGAGCCGAACCACGGGATAAGAAGTTGAACGCTGCTAGAAACATGAGGCAGCACTCTCCTCCAGCTGGAGGCACTGTGGCATTGGCTCCTAGAACAGAACAGAACAGAAAAGAAAAGAAAAGAAAAGTTTCTGCATTCTCGGTACTTACTCAGACTCCTGCTAGATTTTCTTCTTTCTGAACATGAATGCTAAATGACACTGCTTTTGCTCAGCCAGGCTTAGTAGACAAGTCTGAGTCCTGATTCCTTTATATGGTCTTTGTGGGGTGTGTGTGTGTGTGTGTGTCTGTGTGTGTATCCGAGTGCATGTATGAACACATGTATGTATGCTTGGTGAGTGTGGCAGCCAGAAGCCAATCAACCTCTAGTGTCATCCTCAGCTGCTCTCCATATATATTTTCTTGAATCCTGTGTCTGTGCATATAAGTGCCTGTGGAGGCCAGAGGTATTATACACACACACACACACACACACACACACTCCACAGCTGGATTTTCACGTGGTTGTGAGCTGTTTGGTAAGGTGGGAGCTGGGCATCGAACTGAGATCCTCTACAAGAGCAGTGTGTGCTCTTCACTACTGAATTACCACTCCTTGGTTTTTGAGACAAGGTCTCTCCCTGATCTGGGGCTCACTAGTTCTGTTAGTCTGGCTAGCCAGTGACCCACAGAATCTACCTGTCTCTACCTCCCCAGTGCTGTGGAAATACAACTGTATGCCACCACTTCTAGATTTTGTATGTGAATTCTGGAGACCCACACTCAGGTCCAAACGCAAGCTCTTTATCTGCTGAGCCACACCCACCCACCCACCCACCCACATTCCCGCCCACACTCTGCCTACACACCCACCCGTATTCGGTCCACATTCAGCCCACACTTGACTCTGCCTTCTGATTTCAAACCTAAGCTCTAGAGTTTTTGTTATAGTCTGCATCTTGAATGTCTCCCAAAGGATGCCTACTGACGGCTTGGCCCTCAGTCTGTGGTGTTACTTGGAGGCAGTGGAGCCTTTAGGAGGTGGAACTTAATGGGAGCAAGTTTGGTTTGTTGGAGGTGTGCCTTACACTGAATAATGAGACGCTTCCACATTTCTTGGCTGTGAAGAGGGGAGCAGCTTCCTTAACTATCTGATTCCACCATGCTCTGTCCCCTTGTCATCAAGCCCCAGATGATGCGGTGACTCACATGGATTGAAACCTCTTAAACTCTGAGACCAAGTAAATCTCTTTTTCAAGTTTATTTAGTTCACGTATTTTGTCCCAGGGACAAAGCCAACTAATACAGATCTCATGGTAAGAAAGATGCTTAAAATGCAGTGAATTCATCCAATGCCTTCACCTTCTTTCTAAACGAGTCTTTAAGGAAGCGATATTTTCTCTTTTTCAAGACTTTAAGAGGTTTTCATAGGCAGCCAGAGGAGCAGCAGATAGTATAAGAGGAGGTGCACCAGTCAATCCAGAGGCGTGCAGCGCAGAGAGTGTCGGAACATCCTGGATTCATCTTCTGGAAGGCTCTGGTCCAACCGTGGTCCCCCAAACTGCCAGAACAACTCAGGGCGACACTAATTTGAGTCTGTGCCTTTGGGTTTGGCTGAGCCACCCCCTGGTTTACATGAACAAAAGCAGACAGGTGTCAGAGCTTTTAAAACACAGGATGGACTGGCAGCTGTTCTAAGAGTCACCCACATGGCCGGTGCCTGGCTTTTGGTGTCTGATGAGTAGCCAGGCTGTGCTTCGGTTTTACAACACAAAGAGGGTGCACACAAGAATGAGAAGAGCAGCGCATGAAGAGCCAAGCATGGTTACAGTTCTTTGTGTTGCTGCTCATGCATTGCTTTCGTGTGTATGGTTTTACGTGTGTAGTTTTGTGTGTATAGCTCTCATGCATCACTTACTATTTGAAATAGGCTCTCATGTAGTCAGGCTGGTCTTGAACTCACTATGTAGCTAAGCATGGCTCTCAACTCTGGATCTTTCTGCCTCTTCCACCCAATTACTGAGATTACAAGAATATGCCAGCATACCCCCACTTACTTGGTGCTGAGGCTTGAACCCAGAGATGCTTTGTGAGTGCTAAGCATGTGTGTGTGAACTTGGCACAAACTAAAGTCATCTGGGAGGAGGGAACCTCCATTGGGAAATCATCTCTCTCAGATTGTTCTGTGATCATGTCTATTGGGGTATTTTCTTGATTAATGATTGAATAGGGGTAAATCTAGCCCACTGTGGGTAGTGCCATCCCTGGGCAGATGGTCCTCGATTGTATGTGCAAGAAAGCAGGCTGAGCAGGACACATGGATTGAGCCGGTAGCGGCATCCCACAGGGCCTCTATTTCAGTGCCTGCCTTGAGCTCATGCTTCGACTTCCCTCAGTGATGGAATGAGTGAGACCTGCGATGTGTAAGCCAAGTGAAGCCTTTCCTTCCTCAGCTAGCTTTTGGTCACAGTGTTCATCACAGAATAAGAGCAAGCTAGGATATTATGCAAATACTCTGTCAATGGAGCGCTCTCTTTAGCACCAAATATATTAGTTTTTATAATTAAGAAGACAGACTACAAATGGAAATATAACCTTAAGATGTTGTGTGCTTACTTATATAAAATGCTATTGTTATGTGTGTTTATTGTGTGTTTGTATTTGCGTGTGTGTGTGCTTGCGCGTGCGTGTTGAGATCCTAGGCCACCTTTTAGAAGTTGGTTCTCTCCTTCTACAGTGGGTTATGGTTGTTGAATACATGCCATTAGACTTACAAGGCAAGCAGTTTTATTGGCCAAGCTACCCCACCACTTCTAATAATCTCTTCCTAGGTGATGATTCAGGATACTGATGGCATTCCACACATTGTCCAGAGCCACAATGCCCGGCTCCAGGTCACTGACCACTGGAAATGTGCCTTGTTCAAATTGAGGTGTGCTGTAGATACAGTTATACAGCAGATTTCAAAGGCTTCATATCAACGAAGGTTAAAGCATCGCCGTAATTATTTTTATGATGGTTGCATATGAGATGCCATAACTTGAATATGTGGAGTTAGAATCAGTTATTGGAATTAACTCAATCTAGTCATTAAGAGTTAATTCTCACCTTCTCATGTGGTGATTACTATTCCAGCTTCATTTGTGGGTGCTATAAAAGGAGGGTTAGCAGCCCTGCCCCCAAGGACAGAGAGGTCTTTGAGCCTGTGTAACACTAGTCTTGGTAAACCAAGCCCCCCTCACCTAACCTTGGCTTGGAGGATGGAATTACCCAAGTTGTGAGCACAGAGTTTTTTGGGGTGGTGAGATCTTCTGGGATTAAACCATGTTATTGGTTTGTGTGGTGTTATGACTGTATTAAATGTCCCTAATAGTAATTCTTAAAAACTTAAAATTTTTTTATTTGTTTATTGTGTGTGTACGTGTATTTATCAATGGGTACACGCTTGCCCCGGCATGCCTGTGGAGGTTGCCAGGCTCAGCCACAAACACCCTTACCTGCCGAGCCCTCTCTCTGACCCCTTAGGAATTGTTTTTAAACCATAATTTTTGGCTTAAAAGACTGCAATTAACAGGTGTCACATTGTGCTTCTGATGCACAATCCTTGTTTCGGGGTAGAGGGTGTGGTTTTTCATAAACACAGTGTCTCTAGAATGGGGGAAACCGGAAAGATATGCGGGCTGACAACAGGTTTGAACTCTTTGCCCTCCCTTTGGTGAGAAATGCTAACTGCCGTTCAATTTCCCTCAAGGCTCCGCTGTGCCCTGCTGGAGGCACAGCCTCTCAGGCTCCCAGCTCCTCACAATGCTTTCAAGAGTTCATCTCATTTCACCTGCAAGCTCCGCCTTCTGTCTACAGCCGTGGTTCTCACTCAGAGGACCCTTTCCCTAAAAGTCGGTGCCTGGTGTTTCTACAGTGTTAAGCACTCAGGGATTTTGGCCGTCAAGATCAAGTAAAACACCGGAGTCAGCCTTTAGGCGCTTGGCCTTCGAACGGTGCAGGAAGGCAGGTTGGTGTTTTATCCCCACATTTCTGGAATTCTGTTTCTTTTTTTCTTTTGGTTTTTCGAGACAGGGTTTCTCCGTGTAGCCCTGGCTATCCTGGAACTCCCGCTGTAGACCAGGCTGGCCTCGAACTCAGAAATCCGCCTGCCTCTGCCTCCCGAGTGCTGGGATCAAAGGCGTGCGCCACCACTGCCCGGCTGGAATTCTGTTTCTTAATGTTAACCCTCAGAAGGCAAAACTGATCTGCGGTTAGGACAGTTACCCTGAGTAGCATCGGGGGAGGGGGTGAGGGGGGTGAGAAGGAGTTACCCTAGGTGGTGGGTCAGGGCATAGGGGGAGGGGGTAAGGGGGTGAGGTGGCTGTTCAAGAGAGGGGAAGGACTCAGGCCAGGGAACTACTCTTACGTTACAGTTACAGGCTTTGGCTTACCTGAGTGTGTCCATTTCGGGGAGTGTTTTGAGCATGTGAAGCTGTACACTTTGCTGAATGGGGTGTCATACATCAACAAGAAGTTAAACACCTTGCCTATAAGTGACGGCTTTTTTTTTTTTTTTTTAAGTGAAAAGTCCTGTGTTGATGAGATGTGAGAAATGACCACGAGGGGGCGCTGTATCCCTTTCCTGTGTGTGCAGAGGCCCTCCCTAGGGCCCTAGGGCTATTGGAGATGCAGACCCACAGTCCTCAGAGCAGAGATTTGTGGGTGAGTGACCCACCTTGGACAAGCCTCCTGAGTAACTTATGTCTCCACTTGAGGCATCCGCACACAGGGAGACCCAGACAGAGCCAACCTTTTAAACTTTTGATTCAGAGCGCTGGGCAGGGATGGGAGTCTGAGAAGCTCACTTGGTGGTCCCTATAGGTTAGACACCTAAGGAATGTCACATTCTTGGGAGAAATTAAGATGCCTGCCTTGCTGTAAATAGACACCCACAAGGAGATGGGGCAGTTCTGGAATACCAGGCCCTGCTGTTATCACCGACGGAAATCCTGTGTGGTGGTAAATATGACCCTCAGCAGAGCCTGGAGAAAAGATTATGGAAGCAGAGAGGGGCTGAGAATGCAAATGTGGGAGGTTATTGGCTAGATAGTGTCCAGGAAACCAGAGACTGGGGTGGGGGTGGCGGAGCTGAAAGAGCGTAAGAGGAAATGAGGGAGGAAGAATAAATAAACGAGATAAACAACTTCCTCCACTTCCTCCCTTGCTGCCCCTTTGTTTGCTTCCGGACTCTGGTGTTCCTGAGTCCTCTTCTGAGGACAATAGCCTGGACTCTGAATTTGAGAAGCAGGCCTAGCTCCTACCTGATCTATCCCCAACCTACCTGGTCTACTGTAAGAGACTTTCATATATGTAGTCAGCCACTGAACATGTGTCCCTAAGCAGCTGGTGGGCAGGCAGGGTCTCTCCGAGCTCAGGCTTGTGCCCTAGTTCTTTAGGAGAAAGAGCACCGGTTTAGATACCTGGCTGTCCCTTCCAAATGCACATATGTGGCTGCCACCAAATGTTGGCTCACTGGCATTGGGGATCAGTAGAGCTTAGTAACACTGTTAGGGGCTAGGGATGTGGTTCTGGGGTAGCACTTGGTATGATCGGGGCTCTGGGTTCCATCTCCAGCACCCAAACCGCAGAATAAACAGACAACAAAGCCCAATGTTACAGTGTGGAGAGCTTCTCCTGTCCTGGATGGGAACTGGAAATGATGGGGTGGTCCCATACTGATGGGGTGGCTAATGAGGCCTGACTGTGTGCTGCAGTTACAACAGCAACATCTCAGATTCAGCTGGAGAACCTATGACTCTCTGAGACAAGTGAGGGGGACTGGATGGTGGCAAGGAAGGCAGCCCCAACTCCACTCCATGACTGTGTGTCCTAATGTCTGTAGGTCCCTTTAGGTATCCACAGAACAGGTGATAGGAGCAAACCTCCCTGTAATGTTGCAGGAATCGAACAACAAACTGTACATGAAGCACTCTACCATGTGCAGAACACTTAAATGTTAGCCATTTGTCAGGGCCCACTAGCCTATGAGCCTCTAGCCACTAGCAGGATGTGTAGGAATGAGTTCCCACCCAAAACTGGAAGAATTCGTGTTTGTGAATGGTTTATGTTGACTTTGGAGAATCATGGGAAATTGTTACTTTGATGAAATCAATTAACCATAGCACCACCAAGAGCCCACACTCACCCAAGGAGGGAATGGGGCATCCGAAAGCCAAGCCACCCAATGCTAGGCACCTGTGACTCTGGGACTCCTATTGAGAACTGTTATTCCATCTGTGGGACATATCTGTGCTTTTCAGCCACGTGTCCTTAAGAGTGTGGGCGCAATACACTGGACTTGTGTCTTCAGGCAGCTCCAAGGGAAGTTGTATCTAGATTGTTTGTTTCAACACCTGCCAATGAATCCTTTCTGCTGGGGCTCCCTCTTAATGTGCACAATTCAGTTTGGACATGGGATGCTCCAAACAGTACCTGTGAGACAAGAAAGCCAAGAGGTGGATGCTTTTGACTGTTTGTCTCCATGAGGACTGTGCAGGGATAACATCTCAGAGGCTTTCATTATATTTTCATTGGTTGGGGCTTGGAGAGATGGCTCAGAGGTTAAGAGCACTGGCTGCTCTTCCAGAGGTCCTGAGTTCAATTCCCAGCAACCATATGGCGGCTCACAACCATCTATAATGAGATCTGGTGCCCTCTTCTGTGCTGCAGGCATACATGCAGGCAGAATGCTGTATACACAATAAATAAATCTTTAAAACAATTTTTCATTGGTTGCTGACTATACTCTGATACTGTGCTAGTTATGGGTAAAGCAGACATAGAAATTATGGGCAAAGTAGACTTTGTCAAATGGAGCATATGAGGGCTCAAGAGAGGGAGCTAAGCAACAAAACATACATAGTTAACTACCAGTCAGTTACCTGAAGCACAGGGCACCAGGAAGATACTTCAGCTGAGCGTGGACGAGAACAGCCTCAGACCCATGATGGTGTGGTAGTATTGGGGTCAGAAGTAGAGAAGAGTGTTCCAAACAGAACAGTCTGTATGTGTTCCCTCTACAAATGGGGTCATACGGCCATGTAGAGTCTACTTACACCCAACCCAACCCTGCTCCCTCATCCCAACACCTTCTTCTGGAATTCTGCAGAAGATTTCTCGACAGGACTTCCAGATGCATCTAGATCATGCCTAATGACGAGGCCATGGCAGTGTGCACACTTTCTTAGTACAGTTGTAAACCATCCCCTTCCCACCCAATGAGAACAATGCTATGAGAACACACTCTGAATTTATTCTAGTTATGATGACTCAGACAGGCTGAAGGCTAGAGTCGGATGGAGTTTTCCTAAGATTCCCTGGGGATTTAAAGGATTCTTTTCCCACCAGCCAGAGAGAGAAGATTATAAAAACACATTTCCTCCAGACAGAAGAAAGCCCTTGAATCCCAGGTTTTGGTGATTTGAGCAGCAGAGGCTGCCCCACAACTCACCGTGTCTCCACATGGCACCATGTCCCCACACCTCACTGTGTTTCCACAAGGCACCGTGTCCCCACACCTCACCCTGTCCCCACACCTGCCTCCCCCTTCATTCTCTTCTCTGTTACTTCCCTGGGTGCTACAGAAGCCAAGTGGACAAGCAGTTGATTATCGTTTGGAATCTTGACTTTGCCCCTTCACCAAGATCCTGCTCCCTTTTAATGTTTTCTTTTTTTAAGTTTTAGTTTTTGAGAATTACATACATGAGTACTGTATTTACATAGTTTCCACCCACCTTCCTTCCCCCACTCCCTCTCAAATTCATGAACTCTTCTCTCACCATCTATGCCCATACATCTCCATACACACACATATGTATCTACTAATGAGTCCATTCAGTGTTGCTCATGTACATATACCTTTAGAGCTGATCACTTGGTGTGGATACTCCAGATGAAGGGCTACTGTTAACCAATGGCTGCTTCCTCTTTATAGTCAACTTCTTCAAACATGAACGTAGAGACTAGAGCGCAGCATGGGCTTCCCTGTAGCTTTCATGCCCCTGATTCTCATGGATGAAACTGCCAAGAGGAGAAGCCAGGGTTGGTTGAAATTTTCAGGATGAGGCTGGAAAAAGCCTTCCTTCTCCTCAGATAACTTAGGCAGACCCAAAGCAGACATCAGTAAAGGAGCCATTTCTCTCCAGCTGAGCCCCCTTTCCAGCCTGGCTTCATCTACCTCTTCCCCTATTATATTTCTTTCAGTAATCCCACAGAACTAGTGGTCCTCCCTAGGTTCCCAGTGGAGCCTGCTATTCTCTACAAGGATCTCTATGGATGTCCACACCAAGGATTTAATCTCCAAGATCCATAACATAAACCAGAGAAGAGGACTTGGGAAGGTCCTAAGAGATATAGAAGACCATGGCCAGCTCAAGTTTCATGTTTGCCCAAAGGAAGCTGATGTGAGTCAAGATCGCCAGAGAAAGATCATTGTTAGAATGTATCTAGGAGACATCACTGGGAATTGACTCAAGCAAAGATGGAAGCCTATAAGGTCCACTATCTGTTGTTTGCAAGCTAAGGAATTGAGAAGGCCAGCGTTTTAGTAGAGTCTGGGTCTGAAGGCCTAAGAAACAGGCCACCATCTGAGGCAGAGGAAAGAGAAGATGGGAAATGGATATCCCAGCTGAAAAACACAGAATCTCCCTTTCCTCTCTGTTACATACAAGCTCTGGGTATAGCAGGTGGTGTCGACTGCCCTGGTGAGGATGGATCTTTATCATCCACCAACTCATGTGACATTCTCTTCCAGAAACTCCCTCCCAGACATATCTAGAAACAATGTCCTCAACAGCTATCTGGGTATCCTTGAGCACAGTCAAGTCAACATAAAAACTTAGAGTCTGATGTCAACTAAGCCACAGCTAGATGGAGTTGTCCTTTACTCTGCTTCCGTAAGAGATGCTGAACATCAATGATTTAAAGTCAGATGTAATTCAACTTAAAGAAGAAACACATGACATGGGCTGGTGAGATGGCTCAGTGGGTGCGGGGCTTGCTATGCAAACCCGGTGACCTGAGTTCAATCCCTGGGACCCAGGTAAAGGTGGAAGGAGAGGACCCTACTCCATAGAGTTGTCCTCTGACTGCCACATGGTCACTGTGGTGTACACACACACACACACACACACACACACACACACACACACCAAATGAATAGATTTAAAATCAACTTGTCTCCAAACAAGGAAAAGTGAGATCTAGGATAAAACCCAAAAGTCTGTGAATGAGATTTAGCCAGTGGCTGCTGTCTGTCTGTCTATTAGGACACACAATCTAGTCCTTTATCATTCTGTGCTGCATTTTCAAAATCTGTCATGCTTGGCTCTGCACACACTCGTTCAATTTTTGATTTGTCATGTCCCACAAGGGGACATTATGGGATGCTGGGGAGGATAGGTGACAAGGACCCAACACACGTGTATAGAAGGACCAGCAGTATGTTGTGATCAGTGCCTGCTGGGCTACCTGTCTGCCGTTTGTTCTTCCACAGAGCCCAGACAGAACTCTATCATGCAGGTTCATGCAGGTAGTACACTGGACAGGTAGTCATGATTATGTATATGTATAAATACAATACATCCTGGGCTGGTCTAGAACTCACTGTGTAAACCAAGCTCACCTTGAACTCACAGAGATCCACTGTCTTAGTTAGGGTTTGTCTGCTGTGAACAGATGACCAAGGCAACACTTATAAAGGACAATATTTAACTGGGGCTGACTTACAGGTTCAGAGTTTCAGTCCATTATCATCAAGGCAAGAACATGGCAGCACTTAGGCAGACACAGTGCAGGCAAAGCTGAGAGTTCTACATCTTCATCTGAAGACTGCTAGTGGAAGACTGACTTCCAGGCAGCTAGGATGAGTGTCTTAAGCCCACACCCACAGTGACACCCCTACCCCAACAAGGCCACACCTCCTAATAGTGCCACTCCCTGGGCCAAGCATATACAAACCACCACATCCACCTTCCTCTGCCTCCCGAGTGCTGAGATTAAAGATGTGCTTGTTCATGATTTCTCATGTGTCTTGTCACCTACTGGGCTACTAGGACCATCTCTTTCAGTTTTCTACACCCAGCATCCCACAGAGTTGACACAACACAGTGGCTCAGGAAAAGAACAGTGACAGGTGGGTAAAAGTCCTGCTAACTGTGTATCACTTAGGGCTGTGACGGGGTAAAGCAGGGTCCCCTGAGGCCCTCAGAGGCGTTCCTCAATTCTGGCTCTGTAAACCCTTTGGTCAAAATGTAGCCTGTGACTTCAGCACTCAGAGGAGGCTAGGTATGACAAGGTAGAAAGATTGTAAAAAATAAAAAACAAAGATGGCTCTAGAGATGACTGTGGAGCATGGGAACCCAAGTTCAAATCCTTAGCACCAGTGTAGAAAGTTATGTAGTTGTGCATCCATGCCTGTGTGAGACATGTGTGGGACATGTGCATCCGTGCCTGTGTGGGACATGAGGATTGCCAGGGCTTGCTGGCTGCCAACCTAACTCTGGGCTCATAGGCTCATAGAGAGACCCTCTCTTCAAGGACTATGGCAGAGAGGGATAGAGTAGGGCACATGGCTTCACCCTCTAGTATCTATGCTCACAGAGGTGCACACCTGCTCCCAGATGTGCTCAAACACAACATAAATAAAAATTTAAAAGTAAGACACAGAACAAAAAGGGATAAAACCTCTCTCTAGGAGCCAGGGGCGTGTGTTCATTAGGAAGACATTAAGGTGGGAGACCTCTTGGAGGCACAACTATAAAGAGTGGGTTTTAGAGGTGGGCTTTCTTGGAACTCTTGAAACTGTATGTGGAAGAATCAGATGGTTAGTTGCTGGCCCATAGTTGCCACAATGAGATCTTGAACAAACTATCCACTCCAGCCAGGCTTCCATTTCCCCCACTGTAAAATGAGAGGTTGGTAGACTATTTCCATAGTTACTTCTGGCTGGCACAGGCTCTGATTTGTGGCAGCAAAGTGGTTCCTTGGAGACCACCTTCCCTGTCAAGACAGACACTTTCTTGTCAAGACCATCGTCTCTGTAAAACAGACACTCAAACACACACATGAGCAAACACAAGTGCGCCTCTCTTATAAGAGTAGCCAGAGCTCTGCCCAACGCAGAGTGAGTGAACAAATACCTTCACAGTGGGAAGTCTCCTTCCTTGTGAACACAGACCACACCAGAGCTAGCCAGCTTCCCGCAACACTTTGACTATTGGTGTATTTATCTGCATTTCAGTCCTTTTAAGTTCAGTTCAGTCCCTGTCTGTTCACATTGCAGTATTCTCTAGCTGGAACTCTAGGCAAGGGGCACGGGTGGGCGGAGCAAGGGATGTGGGCGGGGAAATGGGAGGGGGGGGCAAAGGAGGCTTGGGCTGGGGCTGGGAAATACTCCCTCAGGGGCCAGAAATCTGGCATAAATACCATTAAGTCTATAAAATCTATTTCCTCTGGGATTAAATGTTTGCTTCATTTACTATTTTTTTAAATCACTCAGTGAGTCTCACTAATTGGCTTATTCAAAATTTCCACCTGTTACAGTTGACTTCTTGGGGTTCGTGGCTTGTTTTATTTCTTCTATGAATAGCATATCAAAATTCAGCTATAACAACTCATTAATTTAAAGGCAACACACCCCAACCAGAACCAACCAACAAAGCTTGGTGTTTCATCCTTCAGCTTCTTTCACATGGGTAGACAACTATCTGTTGCATATATTATATAGAACAGGGAATTAGCTGTGCATTCAAAGGCTACAAAGAAAATCCTAGATCCCGGCTGGGGTGAAAAGCTGCAGCTAGTTGGACAGTCTCCTCTTGATGCTCCCTCATCAAAACACCTGGCAGTGTTTAAGTCTTGGCAGTCATCAGAGGGAATGGTCACCTCTGGAAATAGCTGTGCTGAGGTGGAGGTTCTGGACAATGCCCAGAAGAATGAGTTTGCATAGGTGTGCTTAAAGCAGAATTACATTGTCAGCTTGCAGTACCTTGAGACACACCCGCTTTCCCAACTCACTTGGAGGCCATAAAATCTAGAGTAGAGGCTCTTGACACTCGGCCAAACTGTGTACCAGCAGTGCAGTGAAGGTAGCTAGTAGTCTCCGGGGGATATGAGCTCAGAAGAAGCAATGAGAACATGAAGTACACAAGAATCATGAAAGAAAGGCCAAAAACCAGAGGAAGCAGAGTTAATGGACCAAAAAGAACAGGCATGTAAATTAAAGCTAATAAATGGCTTCAAAGTCTGAATAAAGGATATTGGAAACATGTCCCAGGGAATAACTTATGACTTTGGGCTGAATGGAAACTCTGGATGTGAAAAATATATAAAACAAGAAATAAAGAACTCCCTGGCTGGATTGGGAAGGTCTTTTACACTCTTCTTAATTTCTTTAAAATATATGACTGTTCAAAGCAAGCTATGTTCTGTCTACAAGACTGATGCTTTAGGAATCAGACACGAATGGAGAGCAAACAATCATCACTGATAAGCTAGAGGCACAGGAAAGCTGAATCGTTATAAGTGATTAATACGCTAATGTTAGGTGAAACATACCTCAAGGTTAGACTTAAAGTCGGAGAAAGGAAGTTTCATAATAATAAAACATGAATTCATCAAAAAAATATAATAGCTCTACTAAGCATCTATGAATGTAATAACACCTCCAAAATACATGAAACAAAGTTGGCAGAATTAGTGGGAACAAAAAACAAAACAAAACAACAACAAAAAAACCAACTCCACAATTAGAATTGGATACATTTTTACCTCTCGTTCAGAAATTAAAACAACTAGACAGAACCCATGATAAAGCAGTGAGATTATGGAAGATCTAGACAACAGATTAGCCTATCCTGATCTAAATGACATTTATAGCCTCATAGCCAACACCTAGAGGTTTCACATTCTCTGCCAAGTTCATGTGTAGAGCTGAGGGTGTAGCTCAGTTGGGAGAGTGCCTGCCTAGTGTGCACAGTGTCCTGGGTTCATTTCCCAATGTTGCATAAATCAGTGTGGTGGTGAATACCTGTAATCCCAGCTCTTTGGGAGGTGGAGACAAGAGGAGGAGTTCATATTCATCCACACAACGAGGCCAGCCCACCCTTTAGGCTTAGTATACCTTAGTTTGCCCTTCTTCTCCTCCATGGGACCATATAGACTGAGATGTAGATGTGACAGAGTTGGATTTTTGGGGGGGAGGGCTTGTTTTGCTCACCAGATCATGAAGAATGATCTGAGTTAATTATGGAAGTGGGACCACCAATCTGAAGGTGTTGAGGCCTTGGTTAGGACCCATCTTTATGGGACATGGAGAAGAGATTAGGCTTAGCAGAAACTGAGCTAGAAAGTAGCCTGTGTTCTCCTCCCTGTTGGTCCCTACTAGAGAGAGGCTGGGTCTTATTGGTGAGGCCAAGGGACAAATGAAATTGACAGGTTTGGAATAGAAGAGAGCAGAGGGAGAGGAGAAAGTCCAGTCTAGGTTTCTCCAGGAAACCTGAGTTGGGTCATGGGTGGGGAATATTCCAGGCAAGGGAGGGCCTCCCCACTGTGCCTTCTCTGTGCACTGTCTTTAACTTCTTCATCCCCAGGCTTTGGGGGATGGACCCTACATTCCTTCTCCCAACCTTATATATGTGGCCCTAGCAATTAAATTCTCTATCTGAAGAAGAAGAAGAGGAGGAGGAGGAGGAGGAAGAAGAAGAAGAGGAAGAAGAAGAAGAGGAAGAAGAAGAAGAAGAAGAAGAAGAAGAAGAAGAAGAACAACAACAACAACAACAACAACAACAACAACAACACAACTTCAGCTACATAGCATATTTGAGGCCAGCCTTGGCTATAGAAACCTATCTCAAAACAAAAACCAAACCAAGCTATACAAACAAACAAACAAACAAAAAACCTTAAGATGCATCTGGAGGTTTGCTGGGATAATATGTGAGATTATGTAATAAGCCTGAATAAATTTCAAAAGATTGAAACCTCCTTGCTGTAATTAGATTGGAATCTAATTAGAAGTAGATTAGAAATCATTATTGATAAACTACAAAGATATATACAAATATATATAACTATATAAGTATTTATAGTTATAAAGCACATGTTGGTCCCATATGAATTCCAAGTTTCTACTTTATGAAACTAGAAGAAGAGAAATTAAACCCATGGAAAACACTAGGAAAAAATCATAGAGATAAGAAATCACCGACGTGGGAAAAACAATAGAGGCCATTAAGAAAACAAAAGAAATGGTTCAGAGATTGATGAGAGGAAGAACGCCCACAGAAAGAGCTCCACAAGCATGTTTGTGAGAACACTATTCCTAAGACCCAGCAGCTGAAAACAACTCAAAGGTTTATAGATAAGACAGACGTGGTGGTGTGTCTTACAATAGCATCTGACACAATAAAAAAGGAAGAACTGTCAACATGCAGGAGGCTGGACCAAGCTCTCCATCTTGTTGGGGAACAAAAGTCAAGCAGAAAGGAGAAGATCCTGCATGATTCACTCATGTGCTTTCAAGAGAAGGCAAAGAATCAACAGTGAATACGATTAAAAATGGCGGCCATTAGTGGGAAGGCAGATTAAAAATGGCTGCCATTAGTGGGAAGGCGGTTGGCCAGCGAACTCTCTGTGATGGTGGTAATGTTGCCTATCCTGAGAGTTGTGTGAGAGAGACCAGAGCATGAGTTTGTCACTGCCCGTGGAACTGTGCTCTTAGAATTTATGTATCCACTTCTGGAAAGTTTATCGGAAAAGAACTAGAAATGAACATTAATTTGCTTATCTGGAGAGGTATGGATTAGTGTAAAAATGACTTTATCAAGGGTAATCAGAGATTTCCCATTGTTGGTTTATAAATACAGCAAAAAGAAAATTTAGGATGCACCCTGTGTTACTAAACTGTTATTAGAGATACTGGTATGAACATCAATATGATAGCTATAACTATATACATATATGAAAATACTCCCTACATATGCTGTGATCCTGACAGCCTAAAACACATGCAGATAGGTATATTGCTTATATGCATATAATCTGGATTATATGTATTCAAATATGTATACACACAACATCAGTATGATAATGGACACACACATATGTGTGTATATTCTGAGTTCCCAGAGGACCTAGAGGTCATGACATATAATGGGTGGATCACTTTCCATTAAGCACATTTGAGCTCCTTGGAGGAAAGGCTATTTCCAGATGGGGAAGAAATCTAAGCTGAGTCTACAACCTCCTGGTGTAACAGGGGATCAGGCAACGTCCCACCTACAATGGAAACAGGCGAAAACTGTATTGAAGCTAAATTTAGGCTGTCATATATAGACATATATATGTCTATGTACAGTGATAGCCATTTTAGCTCCAGAATGGATTTTACCTTTATAATCAAATTTGTAATAAGAATAAAAGTGATAATGAGACTGGAGAGGTGGCTCAGTGGTTAAGAGCACCGGCAGCCTTTCCAAAGGACCTGGGTTTGATTCCCAGCACCTATCCTGAGTGGCGCATAACCATCTATAACTCCAGTGCCAGGGAACCTGGCACCTCTGGCCTCCATAGGAATGGGCACATACATGCACATACCTACACACAGACTCACACGTGTGCATATGGTTAAAACTAAGACAAAACTTTTTAAAAGTTGGATAAATAGAAATTGAAGAACAGTCTACAAATAACTAGCCTATACTCTTCAAAGGAGTGAAAATCGGAGGACAGGCTGAGCAACCACCCTAAATTAAAGAGAAAACAGACACACCATATGTGGAGACATCACCTGCTAGCACAACACTAGACATAAATTGTATAGTCTACATACCAGTTAAAGTACCATTAAAATTAAAAATAAAAGTACATCACACTTAAAAACAAAGAAAAGAGGTATGTCAACACAAGACATGATCTGAATTGGGTTTTGGTTTGGGAGGGTAACTTGCTTTATTTCATCACTGGGACCCAGGATGCAATCTGAATATGCACTTTGGATTAGTTAGCAGTATGCATCAATGTGTAATGTTCTTAATTGTATAACTGAACACAATTCATAAGACAATAGTTTTTGTTCTGAATTTTTTGAAAGAGGGTCTCACTATATAACCTTAGCTGGTCTGGAACTCATTATGTAGACCAGGCTGGTTTCGAACTCACAGATATCTGCCTACTTCTGCCTTCCAAGGATTAGGATTAAAGAGATACATCACTACATATGACTTTTAAAAAACTTTGTTTTTTAGATTTATTTTATGTGTATGAGTGTCTTGCCTTCATGTATGTATGTGCACCCTGTGTGTGCCTGGTACCCTCAGAGGGCATTAGATTCCCTGAACTGGAATTATGGATGGTTATGAGCCATGATGTGGGTACTAGGAATCAATCCTGGATCCTCTGCAAGACAAGTGCTCTTAACCACTGAATCATCCTTCAGCACCGTTTCTTTTGTTTTTAAGAGAATACATTGCCGAAATATTTAGGAGCACAATGTTTGCTATTTATAATGACTCTCAAGTGCTTAGAATGAATTCATAGCTTTAGAAATATGTAGACAGTGATAACACATGCTGAGAAAAATCTAAGTGATTACTGAATCTCAGAAACGGCTTCAAGGGGTGTTTTATACTGTTTGAGCTTTACTATCATTTTGAACTAATATAAAAATGGTAAATTACCAATGGCATCAGTAGGGGGGAAGGACTGGTTATTCAATAAAAAAAAACCCTAAAATAGTAATTACAGATAACTTGTGTCTCCTCCTAAGGGGAATGAGTAAGGGAGAGAGGACATTATCAGATATGGACTCATCGTGGTAGAATTAAACATGCATGCGCAGAGGTCATGTTTAGTCTGAAGACAGACTCCATATGTAACAGTGATCCTAGAAGACAATGGAGCTGGAAAATTCCAAGTGCCTAATACGTTTACAGTGACTTTCCATACCCAGCTATGCTTAGATACACAAATACCATCACTGTGTAGCAACAGTCTACAGTTTCCAGTGCAGTGACATTCTGAACAGGCTTGTCACCTTGAGGAATAGACTATGCCACATAGCCTCAGTGTGAAGTAGGCTATTCCATCTAGGCTTGGGTAAATGTATACTATGAAGTTCTGACAGTCACAAAGTTGCCTAACGATGCACTCCTCCGAGCACTCTGTTGTTGAACAGTGATCATGTTCAAAGCTTACTAACTTATGATCAAGGTGTATAGTAGGATGAGGACCACAGCTGCATCCTCTGGAGTGGATGCCGATGAGGGGATGCAGTGAAAGGTGGTCTGGAAGAGTGAAAGGGAGGAAGGAACTAGGAACATAAAATAAGAAGGAGTCTTAAGAGGACCTGTAACAAGCACGTGATAGGGACAGGGCAATATGATCAGGGTGGCTGGTTGCCACTGGTATCGAAGAAGGGATAATTTCTCATCGAATTTCTAAATTTACTCATAAAATGCAGAGTAACTTGTGTACAGGTTGTCTTGTTAGATGGGGGATAAGCAGAACAAATAATCTGGGAACGTTTCCTGTACTCGCTTGATAGTCTAGGTGCTCACCTGAATGACCTCTGTGCTGTCATGGAGCTGAAGAAAGCTCAGAAGAAACACCTTTACTAAAACGACTATTTTGCTTGTATGACTAGATCATGAGAAGCCACTTGACTGTTTTCCATAAATGTCCAGTTCTTTGACATTTGTAAGACTCCTTTTAATTCCTGATCTCTGTAATGTGTTCCCTCTCTCTCTCTCTCTCTCTCTCTCTCTCTCTCTCTCTCTCTCTCTCTGTGGGTGTGTGTGTGTGTTGTGTGTATCAAACTTGTCCAGATAAAAGTGACCTTATGTAATGTGAATAATAATCCTTAGAACTGTGAAGCCTTAGTCTTAAATCTACCGTCCTTTGCTGTGGTATCTATCTGGTAGACACATCAAGCTTTTCTTACAAGATTGTAGGCATTTTTTTTCATGCCTGGTTTATAATAACATTTTCTACACATCAATCTTTATTTATACCTTATTAATAATGATCAGTCGATATGACGAGATGAAGAATAACAATTTGGTTGAAGCATCTTGAGTCTTAGTACTAACACCTGCAATGCGATCTCCATCAGCTGCTATTGTATCCTCTTTAGAAGAATAAATGATTCAAAGCATTTACATAGCTTAGCATGAATTACTGTAGATTTTTGTCAGTGATCAGCAGCTTGGGATCCCAGCAATGGGAAGTACATTTTCCCACAGACAGTCTGAGATGCAAAGCACATTGTTCATGCTGTTGACAAAAAAGAAAAGAAGCAATAAAAATAAGATACTGGGACAGCTTTGAAGTGCTCGGGCACAATGCAGGTTCCTTTGTTGAATAGCGGATTTTCCGAATGCCATGAAGCTAGATCTTTATCATCTGTTTCTGAGCAGAAGACAATGAAAATGACCCAGCATGAACAAAAGAACAGATGAGAAATGTGCAGTGCCAAAGCTTGGGAGGAGGCAGGCAAGTGCCTGGGCCTCATTGAAAACAAATAGCCCGGGCCGGAGAGAGGTATGCTTTACCCTACGACATTCTTTTTATAGCTCTGATCGGAATTGTTTTCCCTTGAGAATGAATGGAGTGCCAGGGAACGCTGTGTGGCCTTGTCTCTGGCCTTCTCATTGCTCCGTGCCACCATGTGAATGAATTATTGCTCACAGTCACCCGAACAGTCCTATTACCATCAATATCCCTGCCTTGGAGACAGAGCTTAAGTAAGGCAACGGCTGAGGGGTGACACTAATGGGCGTTCAGTACGTGAGGGTCGTGTGGCTAAGGATGGCAGGCAGCTGTCCTGGGGAGTTTTCTAAGTCCTCAAGGGGTGTGAGTGGAGCTGATGCAGGGAGTATGTGACATTAGAATAACAAGGATTTCCAAACCAGGAAGAGAGTTCCTTCTCCATGCAAAGCTTCCCAAAGGCGGGATCGATCCTCTGTCCTTTGGTTGTACCACCAAAGCTGTATGTGTTTCTAGAATATAAATGTCCAGTTGATTGATGGACAGCTCCTAATGTGGGGATATTTCAAACACACCTGAGATACTGGTATGGTCTGAGTTGATCTGTCAAAGAGAGAGGACCCAACACTTCCAAAGAGCCACTGCCATTTCTTGGGTTACCCAAGTTGTGTCTATGTGATTCTAATTCTTCAAAGTTCAGACAGTTCAGTTCTCAGTCATTTATGACATGGAAGGGAATAAGTGAGACTCTGAGAAGACTGTAGAGCTCAGCCAGGATTGGCACCTGCCCTCTTAATGCAAAACATGGATCTGGACAGAAAGGCATGTGTGTGAGTCTTTACACCACCAGAATCTGAGGCTATGAGCAATGCAGACTCAGGAATCCAGTCCACATACATGAGACACAGAAAAGAAAGTGTCAAAAGGCCAGTTTGAGAAATGGGTGTAGATGCATAATAACACCCCAAGCTGACAGGACAGCAGCTGACAGAGCAGCACACCAGGCAGACAGCATTGCTTTACTTGATTTTTTAAAATTTGATTCTTACAAGACCTGCTGTACCAGTCAAAAGATCTTGCATGGAACCTATTGTTATTTTGCTAATGGTCGTGTTAGCAAAATGTCCTCTAAGTATCTATGTTTAGACCCTGCCTTTGTTTTTTGATTGCTGTGACAAAACACCATGACCAAGGCAACTTATAAAAGAAAGCAATTATTTGGGGTTAGGGTTCGAGAGGGTTAAAATTCATGACCACCATGCAGGGAACATGGCAGAAGGCAGGTAGTCAGGCTGGCGTGGCACTAGAACAGTAGCTGAGAGGACTGACATCTCCATCTACAGGCAAGAGCAAGTTAACCACGAATAGCATGGGCTTTTAAAACCTCAAAGCACACCTCTACCAGTGACACACTTTCTCCCACAAGGCCATACCTCTTAATCCCTCCCAAACACTTCCAAGCATTCAAATATCTGAGACTATGTGGACTATTCTCATTCTGATCACCACAGGCCCATAGATCTTGGCTGTTCTTAATCTTGATCAAAGAAACTACTCTTTGTGGCAGGCAGCAGTCAACACAGAGACTCAGAAGTGGTCAAAATGCCGATAATAAGCAAGTGTGAGCACTTAGCTGTGCCCTCTGACAAAGCTCAGGGAATGCTGAAGAAGAGGAGGAGGAGGAGGAGGAGGAGGAGAAGGAGAAGGAGAAGAAGAAGAAGAAGAAGAAGAAGAAGAAGAAGAAGAAGAAGAAGAAGAAGAAGAAGAAGAAGAAGACGAAGAAGACGAAAAGACGATGAAGAAGAAGCAGCAGCAGCAGCAGCAGCAGCAGCAGCAGCATGGGAAGCAGTGCTGAGAAAGGCTGTCCTCCAGATATGACCTATGACCTGGCTATTGCACACAGCAGCTGTGGTTATCTGCACAAGACCTGCACAAAATCAGGACTCTGAAGGTTCTAGAATGGATGGGGAAGAACTCACATGGCTGCACTTTTAAGAGGGAGCCTTTTGATGCTGTTGATAGCAGGTAGCTGCTGAGCGGCGCAGAGTCAGTTTCTTCTGGGGATATAGCCATTGACAAGTTGACTGTGCTCCCATGGATGGACCAACACCCACACAACTATAGGCAGCAGTCACTGGGCGGATTAGAAAACAGTTGAGAGAGGGGTGTGTTATGGCAGTCTGGGGGGAGCTAAGAAGAAACTAGGTAGTGGATACGATCGTATTTCATTGTATATGCATTTGAAATTCTCAAAGATAAGAATTTTTAAAGCTCTACATAATAAACGTCAATGCTATTTTCATCCTATTCATGATAACACAGAAGCAAAAATAAGGGAAATGATTCATTGGTAAGCACCGGAGACAGAATGAGCCCACATGGTCTAGCAGAGCTTCGCCATCAGAAAAAACGCACATATTTAGCAATGTGTGTTCCAGTCCCTGGGACAGGTGCTTCATATATATTATTTATTTGTTTTTCCCATTTGGTTTCTGTTTTGAGACAGGGTCTTGCTTTGTAGCCCAAGACTAGTCCCAAAGCTATGCTCCTCTTGCTTCGGTCTTCCAAGTGCTGGGATCCCCAGTGTGCATCACCCTTCCAGGTCCTTATTCTCCCCATTTAAAAAAAAGTGTGCGTCTCATAGATTAAACGATTTGATAAAGTTACATTATTTATCAATTTCAAATAGGAATGTGTGTTCTCAAATGTGTAATTTCTACTGTCTCTGAAAAGAATGTTGGGTCGGATGTGGTGGCACATGCCTTTAATCTCAGAACCTGGGAGGCAGAGTCAGGTGGATCTCTGTGAGTTCAAGGCCAGCCTGGTCTACATAGTCAGTTCCAGGACAGCTAGGACTTCATGGAGAGATCCTGTCTCCAAACAAACAAAAGAAAAATGAGAAAAGGAAGCCATCAATGGTATTGCCCAGCAGTAAACTTAAATACCACAATCCTGGCCTGCCATGCAAGATGTTCTCACTGATGTAACAGTGGCAGGAAGGTTATAGGACTATGAACTGCTTTCTGGCTGGAGTTGAGAACTGCTCCACAGGAGGGAATTCAGGCTTGGTACTGAAAACCTGATTCTAATGCCATGGGATCAGGGAACACAGCTGGAGAGGGAGCAGGAAGAGCCAGGGCATGGGGAGAAAAGTCATACAATGCTATCTTCTGGACATGGAGAGGCTGGTAAGCTCACAGCTGTGGTTCTCTGCACAGAATATCAGATAACTCTCCAGGAGGCTCAATTGTTTTTAAATCTTATTTTTAATGATGGTTCTTAAATGCTTTAACCTCCCTTCTAGCCCACCACCCACCAGAGGTAGTGGGAAAGAAAGGATACAGGCAAAGTGGACCTGTTTAGAAAGGTTCTTTGGAGCAACTCCCATCTGTGTTGTCTGGAAATCGGTAGTTCAGCTCACAGGTCAACATCGACAACTTGATCCACTCATAAACACTTCACAGATACCCTAGTAGTCCAGTTCGGTAGCGTTGGGTTAGCAACAATGGTGGCATGACCAAGTAGAGACAACCTGCCTTGCTGACACATGACCTTTGACGTCTAGCTTCAGTGGTTACAAGGAATAAAAAGCTTGGGGTTTATAAACCTCCCAATCTATGCCACCTTATTCTGGCAGCTCAAACTCACTAACACGGAGGGGCAATCATTCTCATTGATGTGGCAAAATACATGAGGAAGGTGGTGAAGGAAGCAAGGGTTTATTTTGACTCACAGTTTGAAGGTACCACCTACCACAGAGAGGAGGGCATGGCAGCAGGGACATGAGGCAGCTAGATTCATTTTATTAGCAGCCAGGAAAGAAAGGTGAGGACTGCCGCTCTGCTCACTTTCTATTTAAATGTTTTTTATTCACAATTGTGTGTGTGTGTGTGTTAGCAGACTCGGATCTCAACTGCCAGTTTTCACGAGTTGATTATCTTTTACTCTGGAGGCTAGCCTCAGGCTGTCAAGTCTGTGTGGCAAGCACTTTTGCCTGCTGAATCATCTCACCAGACCCACTTTCCCTTTTTCATTCAGTCCAGGACCCTGAATCATGGGATGTCATTCCCCCAGTTACTATGGATTGTCCCGAGTCAGTTAACTTAATATAGAAACTCCCTCTTAGATATGCCCAGAGTTTTGTGTTCTAGGTGATTCTATTTGCTGTCTAGTTGACAATCAAGATTAAGCAGCACAGTGTTTCTCTCCTGAGGACATACTAGCTTCTTTTGAAAGATGTCCCTTTGATGAAGTCAGACCCACACATGATAATCTCCCTCTGGCTCACTAAGTCACCTGACCCCAGGACCTCAAGTACAGCTGAGAAATCTCTTCATCTTTGCTACATAATCTAATCTAGTCAGAGGAGTGCTATGCCTCTCCAGATGTAGGACACACGTGCATTCCCAGGAAGAGAACTACGTGTCTGACATTTGGGGATCATCTTTATAATTCTGTATAGTGTGTCAGAGTTGTCCCTGTTGCCAAACATGTCTTAGCCCCATTTTCCAAGCAAGAACGAAGTAGTCTCCACCAGCTCTGGGATTCTGTGTGTGCTTCTTCTCCCTCATGGCTCACACACCACCCATCAGTCTGCCTTGGCCATGGATCAGCAATAAAAGATTACATGGGAAAGAGGTGACATTTGTGCCTAAAACCGACTTGGTGGCTGACTCGGGGTATTATCTTTTAATCATCTCTGCTTTCCCTCTTCCCCATTGTTGTTGACAGTCAAGATTTTATTGTAGGTATTATTTATTAAAAGAGCTAAAGAGGAAAAGGCCAAAGCTAACGCCTCGTGAATGAAAGAGAGCAACAAGTCTGAAGAGACCTGGATGTCTGTCAATGGTTGGAATTGGCCTCTGGACTTAAAGATGTTATCATTAAGCATTGTGGGAAAATGGCATCTCTTTTCAATTGAGGGCCTCTTGTAATAGAAGCTGATTGCCGTTTCAGTGCTTGTCTGCTCAGACCCCACCTTACTTTTTTTAAAAAAAAAATTGTTTGTTTTGTTTTAGCTAGCTTCCATTTTCTCACATATACACTTTAGGCCCACAGGGATTGAACAAAAAACAAAACAAAACAAAGCAAAAAACCAAGCTTTGGCACCAAGAGGGTTTGAAAGAAAGCTATTTAGGGATTCTAGTCTCATCCAAGAATGTCTGACCCTTCAGCAGACTTAGCAGAAGATTTTTACAATAGCTGTGCCTAAGTAGCCAACTTCTGCTCCAAAATCAAACTATGATGATGATCTACCTTCATCACCACCCCAAAGGACCACCGGTGCCATCAAAGGATGGCCTCTCACACATCCTTAAGTCTCAAGATGCTGTCTCCTAATACATCAGCCAGCAATTCTGCTGGTTTCACAAAGGTATTGCTCCTGGGGATGGGGGAGGCAAGATTTTATTCTTTCTTTCTTTCTCTCTCTCTCTTTCTAGACATGATTTTCTCTCCTATAGCCTCGCCCCACCCCCACCCCCCGTGTATTATTAGGAACTTGTGATCCTTCCATCTCTACCTCCTGGACCCTGGGATTACAGGCATGGATTATCTGTTCACATGATACTCGGGAACAAACCCAGGGCTTTGCATACGCTAGGCAAGCATGCTACCAACTGAGCTGCATCCCCAGCCACGTGAGGAACACTTTGGCTAGAACGAAAGGCAGAGGCAATTTTGTGAACTTCCCATCTGCGGTCCCAGTGAGGATCAGCATGAGTCTGGGATGCTCTTTCCATCTTCCTCTTCTCACATGCCTTTCTAAACAGTTTCAGCAACCCTGAAGGGCTCCTTGCGTTTAAACATCTTCCTGGGTCTGCAATGAATCTGTGTAATGAAGATGCTTATAAATATTACAAGAGATTTATTGCTTTGGTGTGAATTTCTCTGATACCAGCAGGGAGTTTTTAAACACAGCTCGCAACAAGAAGCATACGGTCAGAGAGTCAAGTGACTGTTTTCTTTCTTTCTTTTTTTTTTAATTGTTGTCTGCCAAGGACAATATATTTTTTTCCCTTTCCTCAAAATAAACACTGTGCAGGAATGTGCCTCAGCAAATGGCTGGGGCTCCGTTATATTTCACTGCAGCTTTCTAAACAATTTCCAAGCTCCGGCTGGCCTGGTGTCAAACAGAAGGCAACCAACAATAGCAAAATCCCATTAAAGCCAAGAAGGTTCCTTCCTGAGGTGAGCCTGGCCAGAAATAGTCATCTTGGCTCATTCTCCAGTTTGGCACCAGGGACTAATAACGCACGGTCTCCTAATGGAGATTGTCTAATTTCATCCAAGAGCTGCTCCGGAGAGAGCGGGGCTGACGCACTAGCAGACTATATAACAACATTCTTCTCGGAGCCCTGAACAATGGGCCTTTGGAAAGACTGTGATAAACCACGTCAGACTCCGGACAAACACGAGTGTAAAAATAGGGCTTCAGTGGCATTGACACAGCCACCCAATTTCTCAGGAGGAAGGCCTTCAGAGGCTGGCTTGTTCGGAAGGCTTGCTGAGAATATTTCATCAGATGCGGGGGGGGGGGGAGAAAGGAGATGGGACGAGAGTGTGGAGAAAATGAACGTGAGAAGAGAAAGAGAGGAGAAGAGAGAGAAGGAGAGAAGAGAGGTCCACCATACAGGGTCAATCAACATAAATCATACTTGTGTGACACTCCCGTTAACATTCCTAGGCTGTTATCTGCAAGGAGCAGTCAGGAGGAATTATGTCCCCACTTAAGATATATACGCATATATGCCTGGTTTTATGCTCCCTTGTGAGAAATATTACAATGGGCATGTCGATGCATGCCTGTAATTCCTGTACTCCGGTGGCTAAGGCAGAAAGGTTGAAGGTTCAATGCCAGCCTAGGGTTTGTAACCAATTGCAGGCCAGCCTAGACTACATAGCAAGACCTTGTTTCAAGAAAACACTGAAGAGCCAAGGGCATGGAGATGGCTCAGTGGGTCAAGGGTCGCTATTCAGGAATGAGGGTCTGAGTCCAGAGTCTCAGCACCCTCATAAAATTTTGGTGTGGCAGAGTACTTATGTAACCCTGGAGTGGGGTGTGGGGGATGTGGGTTGGGGTGGGGGTAGATACAGGCAGATCCCTGGTGTTTATTAGCTGAGACAACAAACTCTTGGGTTGGTGAGAGACCTGGTCTCAAAAAATTAAAAGCGGTGAGTAATAGAGAAAGACACTGAATGAACATGCACACACACACACACACACACACACACACACACACACACGCATGGACAAGCACACACAAATACACACACATGACTCACTGATTAGCCCAAAAGTTTGGAACACCCATGATTCAATTCACAGCAACTTTTGGACTGAGTGTGGGGTCCCAGATGGAGGAGTTGGAGAAGGGACTGAAGCAGCTGAGGTGGTTTGCAGCCTCATGGAGGGAGCAACAGTGTCAACTGGACAGACCCCCTGGAGCTCCCAGAGACTGGACCACCAACCAAAGACTGCATATGGAGGGACCCATGGTGCTGGCCACATAAGAGGAGGACCTTGCTGGCCATCAATTGGAGGAGAGGCCCTTGGGTCTGAGAGTGTTAGGTGCCCCAGTGTAGGGGAATGACAGGTAGGGAAGACAGAAGTGGGTGGGTGGGTGGGGGAATACCCTCCTAGAGGCAGGGGGATTGGGGGGATGGGATAGGGGGTTTCCAAAGGGGAGATATGGAAAGGGGAAAACATTTGAAATGTAAATAAAATATCAAAAAATAAAAACCACCAAATACACACACATGCACACATACACACACATACATACACATACACACCTCTCCACATGGGGAGTTTAAAGCATTCTTTCATGTTCTAGGTTGTAAACGCAAAGCAATTTATTTTTAAAATAAATTATAAAATCTCTTACTAAAGCAAACAGGGATGTAACTAAAGCAACATAGGGCATTCCGTAGTTGTAAAATGTATGTTTCTTAAGAAAGAGAGGCTAAAAATGATCAAAGCCTTTATGTCTAGAATAATATTAACAAGCAAAGTTAATAAAGACAAAAGAAAACAGGACAGAGAATGTAAACACGCCCTCATATGCTGTCACCTTAGAAGAAAAACACTGGGTTCTCTTCTGTAGAATAAATCAAACAATGTTGCCAAATACCTATTTAGACAAAGCATCAATAAAGATGATTTCTGGTGTGTTCTACATAAGACATTCATAACATTGGGTAATATGTAATAAAGGCTTTGATGAAATAGTTGGCATCAGAATAAGTCCTAGCTATCAGCTGTTATTATTATTATTAGATTTTTTTGTGTATGAGGAAGAATCATAAAGCTCCCTTTAATGGTTTTAGGGTTGTTTTTTTAAAATGTGTTAGCCTGGTATTTTCTTGGACTCCCCTTTTCTCATTAGTTCTGCTAATGGTTAGTTCATCTCTCTGTGTGCATCTCTCCCATCCGAAAACCTGGATGGGTGGACCATCTGCCTTTTACAGAAGACACTGTTGCTGATATGTGGTCAGACGGGGTGGCCGTCCTGCCTGGGCAGCCTTTACTTGTCTTGAGGGCAGAAGTATGCCCAGTTGTTTATCTTTGCAAGATGGAATCCAGGTCCTCCACATTCTGTGCTCTGCCCTGAGCCCTCCATTGCCTTCTGCCAGACTTCCGCCTTTCTGGGAGTCATTCTGATGCCTTGGCCTTTGTAAGATTCCTGAAATCCCTTCTTCACTTGATGTTTGTAAATCAATCAATATTTTCACTTGGTGTTTGTGCCAACGTCATTGTCTACGATTTTGGTCAAACTGGTGTCTATAAATTATGGACAAATCATTTACTAGTCACTTTCAATTTGTCATTCCATGTGCCGGGTATGGGAGACACGGAGTGAGTCAGTCTGTCCAGAAATGATGACTCTTAGCCAGGAGTGTGTGTACGTGTGTTATTGCAGTGTAACATGCTAGAGGCCATGACAGAGGTCAACACAGATGTTCTGGGATCCCAGGGAAGGGAAACTTCCAGAGAAATGAAAGGAAAAGTGGAGATGAAGTCAAGAGAGGTTTCCAGGACGAAAGGTCATAGAAGATTAACTCTGAAGGACAAACAGAAGTTAGCCAGGAGCAGGGATGAGAAAGATGCTTCAGAGGGTGGTGCTATAGCCATGGGGTGGTGAGGGCTTGGGGCATTGCGGCTCTGCTTTTTATTTCCCTAGTTGACCATCTTTTGCACAATCCTAGCTGTGGCGTGTCTTCAGGGAAATGCCCGACAGAATCCATTGTCCAGTTTTAAACCGCCTTGTTCTAACTGCTCTTTACACATTCATTATTAAAGTGAACTTTCTCTTAGTCTTAAGTTACATTTATTTAGTGTGTGTGCATGTGGCACACATGCCGCCATGTTTGTGTATGGAGGAGTCAGAGGGCAATCCATGGGAACTGGTTCTCTCTGCCTTGTAGGTCCCAGGGGATCAGACTCAGGGAATGGACCTTGGCAACAATCACCTATGGCTCCTAAGCTGTCTCACGGTCATATATGTACAAATTCTTTATGGTTTGTACAGAGACTCCATATGATTTCCAAACATTTCCCTATCCTATGGATTTTCTTTTCCTCTATTGATGTTTCTTTGTAAATTTCTCTCCCCAAGACAGAGTTTCTCTGTGCAGCCCGGGCTGTCCTGGACCTTACTATGTAGAACAGGTTGGTCTCAGCCTCCCAAATGCTGGGATTAAAGGTGTGTGTCATCACCTCCTGGCTTAAGAAAGTGAACTTTTGGCAGCCCAGTATTATATTTTGGTGCCACATGTAAGAAACCATTGCTTAGCATAAGATCTCAAAGATTTACTCTCATGACATCTTTTTAGTTTTTTTCCTTATCTTTAGGTCCACAACCCATTTTGAGTAACTGTGTGTGTGTGTGTGTGTGTGTGTATGGCTTCATAATTTTGTGTGCTAATGTCCAGTTAGAATATGCCATGTGCTAAAAAATTATCTTTTCTCATCGAATTTATCTGTCACCATTGTTGAAAACCCATTTGCTGGGATTAGAGTTCATTTCTGCACACTCTGTCCCATTCTGTCATCTTGTATGTCTAGCCTCTGTCAAGACAACAGCTGCAGCTCACTAACCAGGGTGGTTTCAAACTCACAGAGATCCACCTGTCTCTGCCTGCGAAGTGCTACAGTTAAAGGCATGCACTACCATGTCCAGCCAGTCTACTGGTTTTACACCATTGTAGTTACTCAAGGAGCTGGAAACTGACCTCAGTCCTCGCATGAGTCAACCTAAGGATGTCTTCCCTAGAGCATCTTCCGAGACAAAAGACAGAGCAGGGAACAGAGGAGAGCCTAAGCAAGCTTTTAATGAGATCAGAGTTCAGAGCTTAGCTTGTTTTGCAGGAAGGACCAGAGGCAGGAGACCTGGGAGAATAACAAAGAATCAGTTACTCAGAATCTTTGTCCATTGGCTTTTATTGGGGTGAGCACGAAAACTGCTTTCTTCCTGGGATGATGTGATCTATTGGCTCAAAATAATTTACCACATCCCCTTCCCGAAGGCTCTTAACTTTAGGCTAATCAAAGGCTGTTTTGTGTGGCCCAAACTCAGTATGGGTGTTTGAGATAGGAGATAGCTAACCAAATTTATTATCTGGAGAGTTTACCTTTTAGCTTTTGTTTGTTTGGGGCCAGGAAGGAACAAAGGGCAGCGGCTGCTGTGGTCGGTTTACCTTTAGGTTTGAGGGACAGTTTAAAGCTCTTACGCTGCTGTTTTGGCTCATTTCAAACTTAGGGTGACAAGTTTGAGAATCACTTGTTGAAATATTAACACTTGAAGGGTTTTTTGGTGGTGGTGGTGGTGGTGATGGCGGTAGTGGTGTGCGTGTGTTCAAATGTGTGCAAATGTAGAGGCTTTCTGTCGATGGCTGGTTTCTTCCATTATTGTTCTTTATCTTAGTTTTTTTTTGAAACATGGTCTCACTATGCATCCCTGGCTGGCCTGGAATTGGTCATGTTGACCAGTCTCTCCTGGAATTCATAAAGATCTGTCTGTCTCTGCCTCCCCAGAGTGGGCTTTAAGGCTTGCTCCACCTCAGTTTTTGAGACAGGATCTCTCCCCGAGCCCAGAATGCACTAATTTGACTACAGCAGGTGGTCAGTGAGCTCTGGTCAGATCTTCGTGTCTTCATCTCTCCAGCCTGGAGTTACAGGTACACGCTGACACACCCGGCTGTTGTGTGGGTGCTGGGGATCTAGACTTAGGTCCTCACGCATGTGCCGCAAACACTACACAGCGAGCCATCTCCCCAACCCTTAGTTGCCCTTCTGAGAGCCTCCTTCCTCTCTGAATTTCACTCACTTCTTGACTACCCTTGGTGTTTGCTGCCCTGCATTTCTGGTATAATGTCTGGGCAGCTCCATCTAATCATAAAGTCTAGTGTTGATCAGGACTGGACCGGAACTAATATGATACGTGTTCTCAAATCAAACCCTATGCCAGTTCCTGAGTGTCAGGCTGAAGAATTCAATCAGCAAGCATCTCACCACCAATCACACCCATGGCCTCCTGCTGAGGTCGCACATCCTGCGACCACTGTCACGTGTATTGTTTATAGAGAAGATGTTGCTGCTCCACGTCACAGCTCTTTGTATCTGTTCTCTGCTCCTGCTTTATTTTCATTTCCAGCATTTGTCACCATTAGCAGTGACACATCTGGCCACTTGTCTTCCTGTTTTGCTACAAAGCTTGTAATTCTTGAAAGCAGGAGGTTTCAGTTTTTCCGGCTGGGTTCCCAGTGTTTAGAGTAGTTTTTGGCCATAGGATCTGGATTATATATATATATATATATATATATATATATATATATATATATATGTGTGTGTGTGTGTGTAATATTATATCATCAGTATATATATATGTATATATATATATATATATATATATATATATATATATGAGAGAGAGAATGTAATGAATGAACTCCTTAACCAACTTAATAATCTTATAAATAAGAAATGTTATTTGTTTGTTTGACATTAACTTTTTCTTAAGAAAAAACTTTCTTTGCTTCAGTGGACCTCATAGGCTTTGCCAAATGCAGATAAATCATACTTAATACTCTAGGCTGGTATCTCCAGGAAATAATTTCACATACACTAGCCTGGGGCTTAAAACTCTTCTAAAATTTGGAGGTTTATGTTTTGTTTTGTTTGTGTCTCTGGGTTTTGGTCACTTTTCCATTCTTCATAAATTCCCCCAAATGCAGCAAACAATGAATCTAAGATGACATCAGAATTGTTTTAAGCGTTTTGGAATCCAAGGTTGTAAATCTAAGCTCGAGGGGAAAAAAACCAATTAAAAATAATCACTTTTATTTTCAAGGCGTGTCCTAGATTAGAACACCCAAATTTACATTGTTTAAACATCATTCGTCACTTGCAAGTCATTCTTCCTAAGGGAAGAAGCGCCTGGGGTGGTTCTGACCTCTGTGCTGTTAGCTGGGCTCATGCCATTCTCAGTGAAGGTAGTAAGTAGGATGAGCCCTCCCGTTCTTTTCTCAGATGTAGATTTAAGAGTCCTGTTTGTTACTAGACAATTTATTTTTTATTGAAAAAATACTTTTTTCATATAATATATTCTGATTACAGTTTCCCATCCCTGTCTCCTCCAAGATCCTTCCCACCTGTCCATCCAGCCAAAGCTACACTCATAGTCTCTCTCTCTCTCTCTCTCTCTCTCTCTCTCTATATATATATATATATATATATATAACATTAGACATGCAAAATAAAATAATATACAATAAAAACAAACCTGAATAGGACCAAACAATCAAAGAAAACAACATCGACAAACAAAACAAAAAGGGAAAGCACAAGAAACGCTTAGAGACACAGAGACACACACATTCGCACACATAGACATCCCATGAAAACAGAAAACCAGTGCCCATGAGATGTGAGCAAAGTCCTATAGGGCAAAACAAAAAATACCCACACAAAGCACCGTGAGACCAAAATCTGGAAAATTACCACAGAATTCATTTTGTGTTGGCCGTCTACTGCTGGGCCTGCCCTTAAGTATGGTTTGTATGCACAGTCAGACTCCACTGGAGACTAAATTTTCCATTGTAAGTGGTTGTTAGTTGGAGATCACTTCTGGGTAAAAGATGGGGACTTGTTTCCGTTCCCTCTCTCAGCTCCCGGGCCTCATCTGTCTTAGACCTGTGCAGGCCCTGTGAAGCTTCTGGGAGTTCATATGCACATCAGTCCTGTTTATCTAGAAGGCACTGTTTCCATGGTATCGTCCATCCCCAGTGGCTGTTAGGATCTTTCCACCTCCTCTTCTGCTGAGTTCCCTGTGCCCTGAGGGGAGAGGTTTGGTGGAGACATCCCATTTAGGACTGAGTGTTCCAAGGTTCCTTCACATTAGACACTAATTTTAGAAGATCTGTCCTTCCCTAGATTCTAGCCATGCTGAAACCCCTTTTTAAAGGTTTATTTATTTTACCATGTATTTATATCTATCTTGCATCTATCTATCTATCTATCTATCTATCTATCTATCTATCTATCATCTATGTCTATGTCTATATATCTGTCTCTGTGCATTGAATGCATGCACTACCTGCAAGAGATCAGAAGGGGGCGACAGGTTCTCTGTCACTAGCGTTATAGGTGATTGAGAGCTGTCATGAGGATTCTGGGTAAAAGCAGCATGTGCTCTAAACTGCTGACCCATCTCTCCACCTCAGATTGGGCTACTCTTAGAGGATTCTTGTCATCCTCTTGGACTTCATCTTTGTGACTTCCAGCTTTAGTACACACACACACACACACACACACACACACACACACACACACACACTTTAGATCTATAATTTAAAGGGGAAAAAAAGAAACTCATGTGTAGTGAAAGCTTAGTCAAAAGTCCTCTGTGCAGCCATTTTGGCGTTGGAGGTGGGGGTAGGTGGGGGCAGAGCCTTATGCAAATCAGTCTGGCATTAAACTTTCTATGTAGCTGGGGATAGCCTTGAACCTTTTCTCTCAGCCTTCCACATGCTAGGGCTACAAGTGTGTGTAGCTGCAGGTGTGTGTCACCACACCCAGAATATGAAGCCTGAGGCTTGAAGCCAGGCTTTATGCACAGTGGACAAGCACTCTAGCAATTGGGTTCCATCCCCAGCCCATGTGATCTGAAGTTTGGTTTGAGAATCTTCTACCCCCTCTAATAGGATTATCCCTATTATTAGTCATAGGATTAAAATTACAATCTTCACACAGAAGCTTTATAAATAGTTACATTTTCTCCAGCTCTTAGAGAATGCCCAAATTAAAAATGCTGAGCGATTTCTCCACCAAATGAGAGCATCGCCTTCACAATGAAACACGGGCATTAAGTGAGAAGGAGAAATGAACACACATTCTGACTCAGAGCAGAGACGGCTCAGGGAAGGCTTGCTGTGCTTGGGTGAGGACCAGAGTTTAGATCCCTAGCAGCCACATAAGGACCTGGGCTTGGTGCTGTGTGCCTATAACCTGAGCAGGCAGGGGTGGAGACAGGAAGATCTGGGGGGGCAGGGGTGTTGCTGGAACAACCTAGCTCCAGGTTCAGTGAGAGACCCCATCTCTGGGGAATAAGGTAGAGATCATAAAACAGGATGTTCAATGTCCTTCTTTCTCTGAGAACTTCCAGGAGCACACACCCATAGGCACCTGCTTTCATATTTACCAACCCTCCTGCCCACACCACTCTTACAGTGTAACTTACTAAACAGTCATATTTTAAGCCTATATTACAGAGAACACTCTATCTATGAGTTGTAACCATGATTGCCTGCGTGTCATGGAATTAACCCTAGGCATTTGGTTGGAGAAAACTTAAATGTCCCTGCCCCATTCTTTCTCATTTCTTTCTTTCTTTTCTCCCTTTTGAAATTGGAAATGGTTAGCCCTGGGATCACTAAAGGATCCCTGAAAGGGAACCCAAGCAAAGTAAAGGTTTCAGTGGTCGGGAAAGCTAGTTGATAAGAGGCTCTTGCTGCAGAAGCTGTGATCTCCAGAGGCAGGAGGCAGCCCAGGAAATCTGAGCCCGGGAGAATCCTGAGAAGGAGTGCAGAGCTGTCCAGAGAAGGTGAGGCAACATTATATACCTATTAGGAGGGTGCAGACATTTCTACTTCCAGGTCTGCACAGCAAGGGAGTTTTGAGACCGAGCTTAAGCTAGACAAGTCAGGCTATAACTTGGGAAGGGTTAAGTGAGACCAAAAAAAAAGAAGAAGAAAAATCACAATACACCTTTAATAAAACTGTTAGCTTCGTGTTACTGTAACAAAATACAGAAAACAATTAAACATAAAGGCTTATTTTAGCTCATTTTTTAGAGGGCCAGTACATGACTGACATGGCTCTACTTCCAGCCTGTGATAAGGCACACGTCAATGGCACGTGTCAGCACAACTGTTCACTTCCCCAGCCAGGGCGTGTGTGGTCTTTCTTCACTGTACTGGGTTCATCCTTATGAGGACGTGTGACACGGTACCTGTGATAAGATGAGAGGATGTCACGGTGTGAGGTTACAAGGACAGAGTTAGTCGATCGCAGATACTTGGGTACCACAAGAGGTGATCTGATAACCCAGATGACTGTTAACTGACCAATAGATGACTAACAGGTGGGTCATCCATATATCATGCATGATCTGTGTTCTGGGCAAGTGGGTACTGGCTAGTATGAGACTGCCACATTACCTAGAACTGCACACAAACAAATGTCCCCCCACCCCCCAGAATTTTCCACTTACTATTCATGGACTGCTATTGATGGTGGGTCCCTGAAACCTCAAAAAGCAGAACAAAAAAAAGAAGGTTGTACACACTCATTCAGCAAAGCATGTCCTGTGGTACGGTCTGTTTAAAGGTGGGATCACCCAGTCCTCTCAGCCCTACACCCACACATCTCAGACTGTCTCACCTCACCTACATTTGATGTCATCCTTATCTTCTGGAAGACAGTTGGCAGAAGCTGCTTAGCAGGAAGACTCCTTTTGTGATTCTGGGCCTGCCTTTCTGCTTCTTCTGTCTCAAATTCTCTTTCAAGGTCCTGGAGACTTAACACTCGGGCATATGCTCATAGGCTATGTATGTGCTGTGTGTGTGTGTGTGTGTGTGTGTGTGTGTGTGTGTGTGTGTGTGTGATGGTTGGCCTCAAAGGGAAAGGGTATTCATATTATGGAGTTGAAAAGCATTGAAATCCTACATGACTACTTACTGTTGATGGTGTGGATGGAGGCGCTTCAGAGCAACAGTGCCCCCCCCCGAAACGCCATTTTCTAATAATGGAAACTTTGGATGAGCCACTTAACCTCTCTGAGTATCAGTTTCCTAAGCCCGGAATACTCTCTCGATCCCCTGTACCTAAGTGGGTGAAATGCTGCTACCTGTGAACTGGCCTTGAGAACTGTTCGGTGCAGCGTTATTGATGGTGGATGTCTGAGTCCCTTGCCGTGTCTAGGGACTTTTAACATAGGACCTAAAGGCTATCCATACTGTTGGAAACATGGAAGGAAATGGCTGCAGGTCAGAGTTAATTTTAGAAAACCACATTTTTGAAAGAAAAAAAAAAAGCCAACTTTCATCTCCAGCAGGTGTCAGCAGAGAACTGACTTTGCCTACTCAGAGGGCAAGTCCAGGAAGGAAAAGATGCCTAGATCTGCCGCTAAGACAGGGCTGGCAGATTCTGCTGTGATTTCACAACTGCTTCAGTTCTGGGGTACGAAGGGGGGTGCTGTGTCAGTCCTCCAAAAGGGCAACACACTCAATTTACAAAGTTTCTCTCCAGGATCCTTATCCCTCAACCAGTTTCTTCCCATCCCTGCCTTGAGTTTATCCCTTTTATTTAATTATTTTTGTCCTCAGAATCTAGAAGCAGGCATGTGTTTAGTGACTTACTTTCTACAGCTAGATTTCACCTAATGTCTCCCAAAATAATGACACCAGGTGGGAACCAAGTGTGCGACGACACACGAGCTTATGGGAAACATTTCACATTCATAACTGTGCTCCCACAAATGAATTTATTATGGAAGAGTGAGTTTAGGTCCCTTCCTGCAGCAGCATGGAGCAGCTTGGAAAATCCATTACAATTCCTTTTTGTATTGTATATTCCCTTAAAGAAGTACCACTTGCCATGGCTGTCCTGTCTCCTGGATGGCAGGTTTGTTTTAAACATTGAATTATTTATTGTACCTGCACTTAGTTCTCTTCCCTTAGCGATAAACCATTCGGATTCAATAATTTAGGAAACAAAACCAGAGCCTAATGGGTAGTTCTCTGGGAGCTAAAGAGCACACACCTGAGAATGAACAGACAGTAACCAGTGTTTCTGGTGACTTCTCGGTTTCTACATGTCTTCACTGCAAATGAATGTGCTTCAGTGCTGTAAAGTACTGTGGCGTGACGCTTGTCTGAAGCCTGTGGCATTTCTCTACAGGATGCAAAGATGAGCTGGATGGGCAGAGAAGAACAGGGACAGATTGTAAACTGCTTACCTTGACTGTCACGCCCCATCGTGTGTGTGTGTGTGTGTGTGTGTGTGTGTGTGAGAGAGAGAGAGAGAGAGAGAGAGAGAGAGAGCATAAGAGTGAAGACGACAAGGAGAGCCAAGTGTCTACATATGTATGATGTGATGCATTCTAAAAATGAGAGAAAAGGAACAGGAGAGACACCTGGAGCAAATGGGACTGGACCCAAAGGACCTGGAGGTTTGGTTCCCAGACCTATGGGATAAATAAAGCTTAAAGGGGCAATTATGGTCCTAGGAGAGGGCGGGTCACCAGAGAGCCTGACACACCTGGGAAATGGGGAAAGAGTGTGTGTGGATAAATCAAATAGCTACAGAAGCCTACACTCCTGCTGCTCCTTCGACCTCATAGAAAGTCTCTTCCCCCAACCCGAGTTACCAACCATAAGGGCTCAGAAAACAGGTGAGTCTATTTAGAATAATCTTCTCCCTCACAGCTTCTCTCTCTCTCTCTCTCTCTCTCTCTCTCTCTCTCTCTCTCTCTCTAAATGTCCTCTAGAGCCTAAACTGTAATATTTAGAAGCTCTCCCCACCCCACCCCCAAGTCCTGCATCTACCACCAAACGTGAGCTGGACCAGCAGCCCATAAATCTAACCCTAGCTGGGGGAGGAGCAGGCAAGTCTCTCAAATGCTTAAATACCAGGATATGCTGTGTTTCTTCTTCCTTTTGATTACAGATATTTATTTCTCTTTCCTTCCAAACAAAACAAAACAGCTCCCACCCCGAGTAGATAGGATGTTTGACAGAATTTTTAAAGTGAGCCGGAGATAAGTCCCTGTGTGGAGATAGAAGTAAATTTACATATTATGCTCCCCAGAATCTTAAGACAGAAACAAAAGTCTAAACTAGCTCTGGCTAGTTTAAGTTCACCTTGAGTATTCTTCCTGCAATAAGAAATGCCTAGCATGCTCTCTAGCCAACTTTGTGTGTCCCTGGGTCTAACGCAAGAATTTGCTTCTCTGAACAGGAGAACCAAAGAGAGACCAGACTTTCTCTTGTATTTGCCTTGAATCCTTTCCTTGATCTTAAATCCCCACAAACCACATTGTCAAATTCTAAAGGGGACCTGCCTTGACCTTGACTATTCCTGGTATTGCAAAATAATCTATGGCTGTGTGCCTTCTCTGGAAAAATGGGGGGTGGGGGTGGCTGCAGGTTGTGTAGACAGTAATCACAAATGAGCAGATGTCCCAGGCATAGCAGCAACTAGCAAAGTTTTCAGCCACTTTTAAGGATGCGTCTGTGTGAACTAAGTTCAAGCAATTTGATTTAATCGGGCCCCTTTCTTTCCCTGGTGGTTACAAGGTCCCTTGGGAGTCCACGCCTCAGCTCCCAGGGCCTCCCTGCCCAGGCGCAACGCAACAACAACTCTGGGCTAGTTCATTTCACCACAGCCCGGGGACGCTCGGAAAGCAAAGATTAAAGGCGAACGTCGCAGCTGTGTATTTATATTTTCGTTGCTAGAAGGGAATTGATTTCCGTGCATTTATTTTGGAAGTTGTAATACAGAAGAGCGGATTTGCGTCACCGAAGCAACTTGCCGCTGGAGATAAAGTTGCACAAATATTGAAAGGGGAAGTGCTAGGAGTCATTATAGAGTTTTTCTCCGGAAGAAATAAGCATTTCTGCAGTATCCTAAAATACTAGGACCGCTTCTATTTTGAGACCAATCTCGCAGGCATATCCGCTCATTTAGTCCAAGTTTGAGCCCATCAAAAAAACAGGAGATGACCTGAACTCCGGGCGGGCCCTGGGCTTCCTGCTGCTTTCTTGATTCTGAAGAGTAGGGGGTAAGGAGGAGGGCAATGTTCGGGCTCCCGCCAAAGCGACTGGCTTGCAGGGGTGAGGCTTGGGCCTGGAGCAAGAGAGATCCGCTGACCCAAAGTCCTTCCCCTCATTTTTCTTTCCTTTATTTCCTTTTCCTTTCCTTTCCTTTCCCTTCCTTTCCTTTCCTTTCCCTTTCTTTTCTTTTCTTTCTTTTGCGTTCTCCACCCACCACCCGGAGCTCCGATTAGGCCTATTAGGCCTCGGATGTCAAGGCTGCGACTGGGCAGCAGCGACTGCAATGATGCTGCAGGCCTGGGAGAACGGAGGATCGTTCGCTCGGAGATGATGCAGCCTGTAAATCAGCTGAGCTGCGCAGGAAGCAGCCCTTGCAGTCTAGCCTTTGAGCTGCGGGGCACTCCTGGCTTCTAATTGCGGGAGATGCGGGCGGGCTGTGGACGCTGAGTGACACCTAAAGCACTCGGGTTCTACACTCACAACTCCGGTTCAGCCGACTCAAACAGAGCAAAGAGGGGAAAGGGGAGGGAGCCTTATTTCTAGGGGAGGAGATGGTGCAGGCCTCCGGGAGAAGCATTATTTTTGAACTGGGACTTGGCTATAGTCCGCTCGCTGTCTGGACGTCTGGGGTTAAACTGGAATCGCAACCGAATTACAAGGCTGCTAGAAAAGACGGGCAAGGGAGCAGGGCAGCCTGGATATTCTCTCCCTAGGCTAGTAACTTGCTTTCTCTAATACCCGTGAAGTTAATGGACTGGTCTCTCACCGCATCACACCAGAACTTTAGCCCAAGCCTTGCCTCTGGTGGCCCCTGGACTTGTCACAAGTCCACCCCCTGCTAGACAGAACTTCCAGCCCCTATCGCCCCAAGCACCACTGCCCTCAACTGTCTATACCCCTCCATCCCTTGATATAATACCCCTGTCCCTGATGCTGGGACATCATATCCTGTGATTGATTGGCCATTGACTGCTGCCCAGGAGAAAGGCGTCCGCTAATGATGACAATACCGGCGACCAAGGCCACGAAGCTGTTAGACATTAACTCTGGAGCCCACGCCAGTCCTGAGCTGATAGTAGCCCTTGCTTTCTCAGGGTTTTGGTATCTTATTGCTGAGGGAAATAAGCCTGCTTTGGACTGTCATTCCGGAGACACTTATTCGGACAATCGAAAACAAAAGATTTGATGGTTTCGTTATTGTCGTTATTTTATTTTCTTCCTGAAATGTGCAACCTGTGGTCTGTTTGGGAGAGGGGCGGGGAAATCCATTCTGACTACAATTTAAAAGAGAACGAACTCTTAAAATAGAGATGTTGATGCGACAGAAACCCCCCACTACACCTAGCCTGAGTTCTAAAGACCCTAGCGAGAATGAAAGGTGCTGGCTGTGCAGGCTCGGACAGTGCCTCCCGCCAACAGGCCAAAGCGGATCCTTGAAAAACTGCCCCCAAATTAAAAGTAGGTATTTAATCTTAAAGGCAACCGCACCCTGGCACTTGCAAAACATAGGACCCCACGTGACCCGGGGATGTGGTGGCGACGGAGGGTGGCACTTCCTACAAGGTGCAGAGAGGGGACATGCGTGCTTCTCTCCTGGGACTGCACTCCTTGTTGATTCCGAGGCCCAGGGCAAAAGTTTGGCTGTGTCTAAGGGAGACGTTTGGAGCCATCTATCTTGTTTTGTTTGAAAAGTCACTCTTTCAAGTTGTCACTGGAATGACAGCTCAGAATAAAACTAATTTGCGGCCGGCCCTCCTCCTGGCTTCTCCGAGTAGCTCCCGTGAGCTGAGAGACCAGCCGACTACAGTAGATTTGGGTCGGGATTCTGGGTTGTAAGTGCGCGGAGAAGATGGGACCTTCACCTAGGACTTGTGATAAAAACACTTGGATAAAAACAGAGAGAATGAAGGTCGCGTGAGAGTGGAACACAGAAGGAACAGCCTGTGGATCGCTAGCGTGGTCTGCTGGGATGGGATAAGGGCTGCACCACAGCAGAGTACCGGAGCCTCAGTGAGCCCCTCCTCTGCAACTCCAGGAAAACTCCTGAGACCGACTCCGGGGCTGGCGGGTCTCGGAGCTGCAGGGGATAGAGGACAGCCAGAGGCCCGAGGAGTCGACTCTCGGCCCTTAAGAGGCTTCTAGAGACGCTCAGTACTCAGCTCAGCCCACGCGGCCGCAGAAAACACTTTGGCGTGGTCAGGGCGTGGCCGAGCATGGGCCACGCCCCCTCTTTCCCAATTCCCTTCCACTCCGGAGTCCCATTGGTCACGAAGACGTCCAATGAGCGCACGGATCAAGGTCCTACCCCGGGTCTGACTGGAAAGCTCCTGCCAAAACTTCGGGAGTTTTTAGAGAGGAGATTTTTTTTGTTGTTGTTGTTTTTTCCCCCCTTCTTTTTTTTTTTTTTTAAACTAACGGATCATTATTGTTGTTTTAAATTTAGCTCTTAAGGCTTAGCTGTTTGGGTTTTTCTTTCGGTGTCGGGCCCCTGTCTCCCCGGCTTCTGCGGAGTAGCAGAGAGAGGCCGCGTCCGCCTTGTCGCTCCAGCGCCCGGCGATCGCCTCCATCCACCGGGCGGGGAGCGCGCCCGGCGCGCCGCCTTTCAAGCCAAGCCAGGGGCCCAGGCCGTGGCGGGCGGCGATCGGGCCCTCGCCTCGTCCCTCGGTGGCGCTAGGGCTCCCCGGTTGGCCCTCCACTTCAGGGCGGGCGGAGAACCGAAAGCAGCTCGGGCTCGGCTGGGACACCGCCTCTCCCCGAGCACCCACCCACTTCCCCACTCACCCAGGACCCCGCCGGGATCCTGCCAGGATGTTCGCAGCCGGCCTGGCTCCCTTCTACGCTTCCAACTTTAGTCTCTGGTCAGCCGCCTACTGCTCCTCGGCGGGCCCGGGCGGCTGCTCCTTCGCCTTGGACCCGGCCGCTGTCAAGAAACCCTCTTTCTGCATCGCGGACATCCTGCACGCCGGCGTCGGGGAGCCGGGGCCCGCTGCAGAGGGATTGGTGGGGGCCTCGACAGCCCTCACCGCACACTTGGGCTCCGTGCACCCGCACGCCTCCTTCCAAGCTGCCGCCAGATCCCCGCTCCGTCCTACCCCGGTGGTGGCGCCCTCAGAAGTCCCGGCTGGCTTCCCTCAGCGGCTGTCTCCGCTCTCCGCCGCCTACCACCAGCATCTCCCGCAGCAACCACCAACACAGCAACAGCAGCCGCAGCAACAGCCCCCGCCTCCACCCCGGGCTGGCTCCCTACAGCCACCGACTTCGGGGACGCGGGTGGTCCCCCACCATAGCGGCTCCACCCCTGCCCCCTCCAGCAAAGACCTCAAATTTGGAATTGACCGAATTTTGTCTGCAGAATTTGACCCAAAAGTCAAGGAAGGCAACACTCTGAGAGGTACGTATTGCTGGAAGGCCTTAGGCCTCACAACCGCCCATGAGGGGCCTGATGTCATGCGGGTTTGGGGTACTTTTATATTTAAGGGCAAAACCGGTAGAATGAGGGAGAAGAAAACGAAATGAAAGAAAACTGTGTGACATGTAAAAGTCAGTTATTCCATGTTTTTTTGAAAAAATACTTTCGGGTTGCTTAAACAGCACAGAACGGGCGTCCATACTCTGGTTGCTGCAAGGTTTTGCAAAAGTGTGTATAATCCATCTTTTGAATGAAATATCTGCAGAAAGACCTAGATCTTTCTGACAGGGAAATCTCAGCTTGGGGACACTTTGCATTTATTTGATTTCCCGAAAAATCCTTCCTAAGAATCGCGGGAAGCCAAATGACCAGTCTAAGCTCCTGAAGGGAGAAGGCTGAGTGGGGGCCCTAAAGGATGTCAATTAGGGGGTTGTAGAACTCCTGGAAGGCGTCCGAAAATTACCACTTTAGCAACATTTTATAAAAAGAGCCTTTCCTTGCTGTGGGTGGATTGGACATATTTGACACACACACGGGGGCAATTCAGGCCCAGATCTTCGGCGGCTGTCGGAGAAAGAGCTTCTTGTGGATAAGGGGCTCGCTCTTTCGGAGTTCGGTAGGCTAAAACTGGATCAAGGGAGAAGGAAAAGGAGGAACAAATCTGCCCGGAGTGTATGAGTTTGTGCAAGGTGTAACCTACTCTTCTCCCCCCTACCCAGATCTCACATCGCTGCTAACCGGTGGACGGCCTGCTGGGGTGCATCTAGCTGGCCTGCAGCCTTCAGCAGGACAGTTCTTCGCATCTCTAGATCCCATTAGCGAGGCGTCTGCCATCCTCAGCCCCTTAAGCTCCAACCCAAGAAATTCTGTTCAGCATCAATTCCAAGACACGTTTCCAGGTAGAAAAATTCCCGAGTTCAGCTGGTGCCGCAAAGGCCGGCGGCCGTGTGGAAACCCAGTAGTAGGGTTAGGAGCTTCCTAAGTCCTATGAGAGAAACTGAATGTTCTTTTTAGTGGGACTGTTGGAGCAGACCATGCTAGGGGAGCCAAGATAGTGTGTATATGGGTTTGAGTCGCTGTCAATCTTAATTTCGCCCAGAGAGGGTGGTTTGAAAATGAAGTATTCAAAGGTGAGGGTTTTACACTCAGCTGCGCGCTCTGTCGGGGGCGCCACAAACACACACACACACACACACACACACACACACACACACACTGTTTTGCTTGACTGGTTATACCTTCTCTGAAAGACAAACCCAGAGGAATATAGGGTTGTCACTGGCAGGCCATTCAGGCACCAGGGACAATCATTTTTTAGCATGTCTGATGGCTTTGCGTATGCATTTCTCTTGAACAAATCTAACAAGTAGCGGGCTCATCTTAGAGGCTTTAGGCCTAAAGTGGCCTGAAAAGATCTGTAAAAAATTTTCCTTAGGCCATTCCCCCACAAGCAAAGGAGTGTGTGGTGTGTGGTGTGTGTGTGTGTGTGTGTGTGTGTGTGTGTTGCATTAGAAACACCTTTAAATAACTATGAGACCAGAAGGCTGGAAAACTGTGGCCTTAACACTAACGTGGCCCTGAATCTCTCTTTCTGCTGGTTGGCAGGTCCCTATGCTGTGCTCACCAAGGACACCATGCCACAGACATACAAGCGGAAGCGCTCATGGTCCCGTGCTGTCTTTTCCAACCTGCAAAGAAAAGGCCTGGAGAAGAGATTTGAGATCCAGAAGTATGTGACCAAGCCAGACAGAAAGCAGCTGGCGGCCATGCTGGGCCTCACGGATGCACAGGTACACTTAACTGGGCATTCTCCCCCAGGCATTCAACAGTAAACAAGGCGGGGTGGGAGCCCCCCCCCCCCACTCATCAGATCTAGCAATCTAAACATAAGGTCTTGAATTTCACGAGGCTTTGTGGTGTAGCAACTCTAAGCAAGGGGAGAGGCGGGTAGGGATGGAGATGAAGGAGAGCGACTTAGAGAACAGCCCATTCCTGAAGATGTGTGTCAACAAGCATGCATGTTTATTTTGGCCAAGAGGCCAAAGAACCTCTGAGAAAGCAAATAGGCCACAGGAGATGATAATTATGCACTCGACTAGAGTGCACTTCGCTGTAGGAGGCAGTTTATTTCTGAAGAGATAAAAAAACAAAGTCAATAGCTTGTTGTGGGTCCCTGACACCCCACTGGATTGTGAAATCCCACTTGTGAGGAACTGAAAATAGAATTTCAAACGGAATTGCTTAGCGTTACTCTAAGAGAGGGATGGAGCGGCCACAGTCCCACTTTCTAATAGACAGCCCAGTCTCTGAAGATAGTGTCTGTTGGCAATGGAGTTGGGGGGGGAGGTTCTTAGACCATTCAAGACCATTTTTCAGTAGGTTTTGCTGACTTGACATAGAAAACCTATTGTCCGGGATTTTTTTTCCTTTCAATTGCAAGAGTTAGAGTCTCTCTTTGTTTTCTTTTTTGACTGCAGCATACTCATCCTGTTTGGCCCTCTTGCTTCAGTACCAAAGTCAAAGCAAGCTGCTTTCTCATAGCTAGCTGCTTGTCAGACTTCTGTCCCTGTGTCTTTCTGGTCTCTGTTACACAATGCGCTTCCTCAGCACACACGGTCATCATACTGGAAAGCCCAGCCACGTTCTACCAGCTGTGCATGTTATTTTTAAAGGGGAAGCTGGAACTCGTGTGACTGCTTTGGGTCCCCCCCTTATATATTTATATAGATTCTCTGCTCCATCTCTTCCCTATTCCTCCAGGCTGCACACTTAATTCCAGCATTTTCAGAGTCCCAGGAAAATAAATTTGTTTTCCCCAAAGATGGTCTATATCAACTCTTAGGTAAAAAATATGCCAAACTGATTCTCCTTTACTTAAAGCCCAGCAGATAAGCCATTCTAGTGGGATGAGCTCTTTGATTTCTCCTGCCCTTTTACCCACTTCCACCCTGAAAACAGTGGTGGCCAATGGCTGTAGTCTGAGGACCTAAGAGGTAAAGGCGGGAGGATCTCAAGTTCAAGGCCACCTTGGGTTCTAGAGAGACCGTGTCTCTGAAATCCGAAGGGTGGTGGTAGTGGTGGTGGTGGTGTGGTTTTTGTAGTGAATTGCTCACAGAACCAGAGTCACCGAAACCGTGGCATGGTGTACACAGTTAGGATATATGCACAGTTTGGGAGTCAGGACTCCTTAACTTGAATCCTTCTTACAAGAGTCTGAGTTTGGTGAGATTATGAAGCAATTTGCAAAAATCTGCCCTTCCAACTTGCACTCGGGTCATTTCAGGCTTGAGATTCGAGGGCCACACTTAAAGAATTGTCCCTAGTGGGTTGGGTGGGTTTCACGCCTTAATTGCGCCTGGATGTATGCTTGGACACTGTGTCTTCATAGCGGAGGCATAGCAAGCGTCCGCCTTGCTATCCTGCCTTAGTGGGGGGTAAGTCAGGGTGTGGTGCGCTAGAGATCTAGCATCTCTTCTGATGTTGCGCACAGGTGAAGGTGTGGTTCCAGAACCGGAGGATGAAGTGGCGGCACTCCAAAGAGGCGCAGGCTCAGAAGGACAAGGACAAGGAGGCGGGCGAGAAGCCTTCGGGCGGAGTCCCCGCCGAGGGTGAACGAGAGGAGAGGAGCCCCAGCCGTTCCGAGGGCGAAGCCGAGAGCGAGAGCAGTGACTCTGAGTCCCTGGACATGGCCCCCAGCGACACGGAACGGACTGAGGGAACGGAGAGGTCCCTGCACCAAACTACCGTCATCAAGGCCTCAGCTGCGGGCGCCCTCATCACAGCCAGCAGCAGCGCGAGTGGCAGCAACTTCAGCTTTAGCAATACCAGCAGCCTGGGTAGCAGCAACACCAACGCGGGGAGCGCTAGCAGCCTTGGCAGCAACTGCTCGGAGCTGCTCCCGGCGCACCAGCCCTCAGTCACCAGCGGTCCCCAAAGCCCGGAGATTGCCCAGGACCCGCTTGCAGGTTTATAGACTGGACCGAGGGCTTGGCGTGCAGCGTCCCCAACACTGGCTGGAGTTTGTGCCGACTTTAAGTTGTTGGCAAACGTCGCCGAGATGGGAGCCGGACGTCGTGGGCAACCTCTTTGGGGTTCATACCTTTTCTCTTGCTGCCCTGGCTGCCTGAGGCCCACAACCCCCAAAAGAGTGGAGAGTTTTAAGGTCCCTCGCCAAAGAAAGAATTTAACTGTTTTCCCTACCTAAGCAGCGCACACTGTGAAGTGATCGGCGGAACTGTTCCTCTGAGCACCAGGGGTCTTGGCATAAGAACATGCTGCACTTAGGAGGCCTTTAACTTGTAAATAAAATGTTTACTACGGTTTGTAAAAGGCCGTTTGGCGTGCTGGCTTGCTGGGGTGATGAGTTTATTAAATCCCACAGATCGGGGAGCAGGACATTAGCCCCAAACACTGCAACAGCTGGAGTAGGGGAAGTAGCCCCAGAGCCTTATTACTGATTAGACCCCTGTCGGATGGTAGAAATTTCACCCAGCACTGAGGGGCTTGGAGCCCCCCCCCGCCTCCCCACCCCCCACCTGGGTGCAAGGCTTACAAAGGAACAAACTAGAATCTTGGGCCTGTTCTGCAGATGGCTTCCCTAAGCGAGTCAGGATGCAGTGAGCTCAGAGTTTGTGTGGAATCCACCCTGCTGCTGAGCTGGAATCCAACCAGGCATAGCCTTTGCTCGGCTAAGCCCTTGCTAAGTAAGTTCCCAGCCTGGAGTCCGAGGGCTGTACCTGTGCAACTGTTTAGTGATGGGTTAAAGGAACCCAAAGCAATCTCTCAAGAAAAGGACAGAAAGGTCACAATAGTTAGGTCATCCAAGTGCCAGTGCTCTGCTTTTAAAGAGGTGATCGCAACTGGCAGTGATGCAGTGACTAGACATGTCAGAAGGTGAAGCTGGGTGTGGAGCATCAGGGAATGATACCTACCCCTCCTCCCTCGGACCCATGTAAAAACTTTGCCGTTCCCCCACTGGAGACACCCACTACAGTATGAGTCAGGTTCCCCACTCTATCACAGCACTTCAATGCAGCCAGGAGGATGAATACCAGGAAGGCTTTTCGTTTTAAAGGTGGAGCCTTCTTCTACAACCTGTTCCTTCCTCCTACTTTCCTTCCAATGATGTGAAAAACATTCAGATAGAAACCATCTTTAGGGAAATTTTTTGAAACATCAGGAGCAGCAGCCGCAGCGACAACCAAGATGTCCCTAACAATTTTTGGCACGGAGTAGTATCAGGGGACAAGGCCTCTTAGGAATACAGCCTAGCATCCAACTGCAACTCCTCTGGCCCTAGAAAGGGAGAAGTGCCGAGGTCAGATCCTAGGAGGCATCCCTCTGCTGGAAGGAGCTGAAGCCCTGGGGCTGCCGCTGAGTCTAGCTTATCGGTTCCTCTTCCACTCAGTCCGGTTTCTGGCTTCTTGCTCTGGACTCGTGGCCGAGGGCTGGATTGATGAAAAGGAATACTTTTTAGAAAGATCATAGTGAGAGCAGTCCAGTCCAGGGAGAGCAAGAATAAATCAAGATAGAACATTCCTTACTCACAAGGATCCCAGTTTAAAGGACGCTGTGCTATTATCCCTAATTACTCACAAGAGCTGGTGGCCACTGGCAGCTTCTAACAGCCCTGGGCTTCAGGTGGGGATGGGGCAGTTCCTCAAGTCTCCCTGGGGGCTTTTCTTCTCAAACTTTAATGTCCCCCTGTACCGCAAGTTTTCAGTTATTGCTTAGATTTCTCCTCTAACTCCCTAAATATTAAAAACCTAGAATCCAAACAGCCCAAAGACACGGAACTAGGACACACTTAAACTCAATTCTGACGTTAAAGAGAGTGGAGGCAGGGTATGCCCATCTAGACGAGGAGCCTGGCACGTCTGGGGAGAGACTGGGGTTGGGTTGCGGTACTTCGTGCAGACTGCGGCTTTTTACTGTCTCTGGCTTTTGGCGTCCTCTCTTCTGCTCGCTTCTAAACCGATGGCAGCAGCTTTTCTTCCTGGCGTCTAGACTTAGTAACTGAAGGAAAGAAACCGTCGCTGGGGTTAAAGTAATGGTGTAGTTTTTTCGGTTAGAACTTCGGTCTTCTTTTGGCCTCATTGGGCAAGACCTGGGACTCGCGGGAGCTGGGGGCGAAATTACCCAGGGGTCTGGCACCTGGAGGAGGTAGCTGAATGAGTCCCACCTGGAATGGGAAGTCTGAAACTCTGATCGTCTCTCTCTCTCCCTCCTAGTTTCTGATGGAAACGTCCACCAACCATAAGGTCACAAACCCTGTGAAATTTCATTTATGTGCAAAAGGGTGGGCTGTAGAGAGAAACCTCCCCCGCTCCGGGCAGGCTGTGCAGCTAGACTTAAGGCTGCCTTTTGGGGCGTGTAGTTTTCTGCTGGAGGCTGCTGGCTCTGCTACTGGGGTCTTTCTGGAAGCGCTTGAGCCTAGCCTGGGCACCTAAGGGCTGAGGTTCCTGAGGCGCAGAGAAGACTAAGTGTAGAAGATTAGCAGACATTTCTGGGCTGGTTGGAGCCTGAAGGAGCTGTGTTAGCGAGGCTCCGGAGCCAGGCAGAGGTAAAGGGAGTAGCAGAGCTGAGGCCCGCGCTCCTCTTTTAGGGCATGTGGTTCGGTTCGGGACTCCAAGAAGTGGTAACTCTTTTCACAGAACAGGGCTTTCCATACCCTTTGCAGGAGTCCCCTCAGTGCAGCCGCGACTGAACTAAGACACCAAGACCTCCGAAAAACACCGCAAGGGCGGTGACCAGTGTGGATTTCACTAGGAAGGAGGAGTCTGACACACAACTCCAACCTGCACTCATTGACACCACGCACATCGAAAACAGAAAGTTTCTTACGGTCTGTTTGTCTGTTTTAACGTGTGTGTGTGTGTGTGTGTGTGTGTGTGTGTGTGTATGTGTGTGTTTGTGTGTCTCGGCGTGAACGTGAGGAGGTTCATTCTCCACTGTACGGCGAAAGAAGGCGAAGATCCTCACACCACCTTATTCTACGTCTGTGGGTGGGACGTTTGTCTCCGTAGCATTTGTCTGGCCCCACATTCGGCGGACCCAAACCACCAAAACCCAGATCCACCTTCTTGGTTTGCTGTCCTCTGCAGAAAGTGGGGAGGAGGCTGGATTCGAGGAGTGTGCCACCCAGCTTCCAGTCCCACTGGGGCCAAAGTTGTCAGGTTCTGAGCAACAGCAGGGCTAAGTCTTTTCTCTAAGGACGATTCTAGCAGATTCAGCCAAGGAAACCACTCCCTTTCTTCACCCACTCCTCATCCCTCCAAGGATCGGCAGAGGCCTCAGCTCCAGCCCTCCCAAATCCCTGATCCACTGCCCTCCCTCCAAGCCTCAGAAGGACCACAAGAAAAGCCAGGAACTCTGGAATCTTTTTCTCTGGCCCCTGGCAGGGGTGGTGGCGGGCCATACTGCACAAATGGAAACGGCAAGGGAATATTGCTAGTCCCAAGTAGGCTTTCTTTTTTCAAGGTACCAGAGGTCCAAGAACCATGAAACCAAGCCCAGGTTTCTTTGCCCAGGTCCACGGCTGCCTGTAGAGTTCTCAGAGGCAAGGTAGGAACCCCAGTCTGTAACAGAGAGTTAGAATTGAACACTATTTTATGGGATTTTAACCAGTTCAGGGATAGGACCTCCTTCTCTCCAAGCTATGTCATTTTTAAAGCAGACTGGGGGGATAGGCTTGTGGCTAGCGACAGAATGGAGTCCTGTTTTCAATGTCTTGATGTTGTCCAGAGTTCCCAAGGCAAGCTGGAGGCTCTTCTACATGGCATGTCTTCATCCTGTGGTGGAGAGTCCAGCCTGCTTACCAAGTGGGATGCACTTGGTAAGATCCTGGCACCTGCTCTCCCCTTTATAGGCAAACTCAGAACTGTTGGCCCCTGGGGCCCTTTGCTTTCCTCTACCATTTTAGAAAACAAGGATGCATGCTTCCATGTAATTTCTGATGCCCTTACTCTAGGGACGAGACATGTGACAGGAAGAAAAGTGATGACACATGTTCAAGACCACCAGGTGAATGAATGCCAAGTCTGAGATGGACCTTGGGACTCATGTCTTCTGAAGAATGCAAGAATATGAGTGCTTTCTCCTGTCAGGTCTGACCAATAGATTCTGATCAGGGTGATCAAAGCTCACTGAGGTTTTTACAGGGGAGAATAAAAGTCTCAGAACCATAGCCTCAGGACTCTGGACCCCTTCTCTTCCCTTGGGTCCATAGGGGTGCTGGTGGGGTTGGTTTGTGTCCCTGAGGGATTATTTCTCCAGAGGTGGCAGGTCTAGACACCACTGGTTGACATCTTGCTTCCCAGCTTGCAACATCCCTGGCTGTGCTGTAGCTCAGCTTTGACGGTCCTAACACTGTCTCTGGTGTCTTTAGCTTTCCTTGGTTATCTCTGCCATTGGGAGCAGGAAGCAAAACTGCAGTGGTACTTGGGGGTACCTGAGATACCAGCCCTCTCTCCCCCCCTCTCCCTTTCTCCCTAACTTAACTTTAGAGGTGGCACAGAACCCTTGGTACCTTCTGTGGAAGAGGCATCACCTGACTTAGACTTCAGGGTTCTTCTAGATGTTTTCCTCATGCCCCTTTCAGTGTGGCAGTGGAATGGCAAGAGGACAGTGCATGTAGCTGGGAGCCAGTGCTCTTGAGCAAATGTTCTTGATCCCATGTCAGTATAGGAGGATCCAACTTAGTTCCGGAAGCATCCTTCTGTCCATCCATCCATCCATCCATCTACTCAAAGGTTTGACAATTAGCTGCATCAACCTTGAGAAATTCATCTAACCCTTTAGATTCAATTTCTCTCAATTCTATATACAAGCAAATGAACTTAAATAATAAATTGCTATGAAAATCAGCTGCATTAAGTTTGTTGAGATCTCGGTCACTGTTCACATGGCAGGAAACGAAAAGAAATCAAGGTAATTCTCACTTGCCAAGAAACTAAAGCAATAGAAGCCAATGAAGCTTGCGAACACAAGGCCATTTTGCCCTATGTTCTCTGGGAACCTTTTCTGGTATAAAGCCAAGAAGGACTTTGAGTGAAGGTGTCTGGGTCACCTGTTCCCCCAGACGGTATCAGACCCTATTGACTCCCACTTCTTTTCTGCTCCAGGACCTGCACCTGGTCCTTTAACAAGACCCCGTCGGTGTGATTGAGAGTAGGAGCAGAAGGTGCTAGAGATTCCTGATACAGGATTTGATGGAAGATAAAAGCAACTCTTAGGGTCCCTGGAGGGAAGATTTCATGCCTGCTATTGACATATGTCAAAACAAATGGCACGTTGGAAGTTTTTGAGTTCTTAAGTAACAATGAGGGGATCCACACAGAAACAGGAAATTATGTCTTTCAAGGGCAAACACACCTGATGATGATGATGATGATGATGATGATGATGATGATGATGGTGGTGGCAGTGGTGGTGGTGATTTGTGGTACTGGGATTTGAACCCAGTGCTTCATGCTTGTTAGGCAAATGCTCTACCCCAGATACTCTAATGGGGGTCTCTGCTGAGTGGCTGAAGATTCTGGCTCTTAAGACAATACTTGGTGCCCTCAAAGTATTTACTGGAGAAATAAATAAAATTATTGTGGCTCTTGTGTTTCTTATGAATGAGTTGCATACCGAAGAGTTGGCAGGCAGCAGAATAAGATGCTATCACTGAGACACTGGAAAGGAATTGGACCTGGGATGCTGAGACTATTACAGTGACACCATAGGAGAGTACACAGGCAGGGCTCCCGGTGCCGATTGACCTGCCCACTGACAGCTTTGGCCTTACTTTGTAGGTGGAAGCAGACTATAGAGGTGTTGAAAGATACCCGAGGAGGTTAACCTTGTTCTAAATTCCCTAGCTACCAAAGTAAGAGCCGGGACAGAAATCCAAAAGCCTCAGTTCTTTTTCTGGTCTGCCAGCGAGTGCTGGAATCCGAAGTGGGTTCCTATCTTAGAGTCTTAGAATGGGGAGTACACACAAACTGAACTTCAGGGGAGCGAGGGTTGCAGGCGATGGAGCATTCTTGGTCTTTTTGTTAACCTGGAGTGGTGGTCCAAGTCGGTAGGGACCACACTTGGGAGGTAAAGGACGGATTGGGAGGTGGGGGAGCAGAAGTTCAAGGTTGGGCTTGGGCAGATGATTTGGTCACCCCCCCCCCCCCAAAAAAAAGTCCTGATTGGGAAGTTTCAGCCTCACTTTGATTTGACAGGGCTGTTTATTTTTGTTTCTCTGGGAGAATCTGGGAGAAGCGCTAGGCTCCCACCCGGCACCGTTCTCAGCACACGATGGAAACTGAGTCCGTGAACTAACGGGGGATTGAGCTCCTCACTGCCAATACCCACACGCTCCTGTCAGGACTCTGGACATTTCCTAAGCCACAGCGTGGAGACCCTCGCGCTGACAGCTACAAGCAGTCTCCAGAGGAGTTGGGAGGCTGGGAGAAGACGTGCCTTCCCATTTCAGGGCGAAGATCTTTCAGACTTCATTACCAGACAAGGTTTTCTCCCCCCCCCCCCCCCCCGGTTTGTCACTAGTTCGAGTCTAGGGATAGTTCCAGATCCTGAACCCTGGAACAAAGCATCTATATAGTCCTCAATCAGCTCCCAGTCCGAGGCTCTTCCGGGAATACATGCAGTTTGTCCTCGTGGCTTGCACCCTGGATGAGCACAATTTAAATCTCGTCCTCTCCCGCTCCTCTTCTAGATGTGGGGTCGTTTGTCCTGTTTTAGGCCGCCTAGGTGGTGCTAAGCAATTCAAGCTCCTCTTTTTTCTCTCCAGCAGGCCCCGACTGTTTATCCCACAACTCACCTAGTCTCCTACTTCCTAGGACGGAGGTGGTTACACCTTAACAAGCTATAAAAGCAGCGGGCAGACTAAGGACTCATTTGAAGAAATCAAATTCGGCATAATTCAAACTCTGCCCCTCTCTTCTCTCCACTCTTTCCTTGTGTTCCTCAGTGCTCATGTCTCCAACCTGGACTCCCCCCCTCCCCCTTCCTCAAATCGATTCCCAGCTTCTGGCTTGCTGCCCTTCTGAAATGGTTCAAGGCTCCTATTGGGACGTTAGGAAGCCCCCAGGACTCCCGCTGTGTTTTGAAATGACCATAGAGAAGGTGTGTGAGTGATAAAGCATCCAGGCAGCTGGAAGCTCCCCAGGAGGTGCAGGATAGCCTCGGAACAAACCTTAGCGAGAGGCAGCACACTTACAGAAAGCTTATTAAAAATGTAATGGGTGTGAACTATTCCTAAGGAAGAGACACCCCCTCTGGGCCCCCAGCATTCCCTTTTCCCGAGAGACATTCTTTGAAAGCCTATGGCCAAGAGACGCCTGGGCAATCTATAGTTTTAGCGTTGTTTATAAAGGTACCAGAAACCCGAGCTGTGGTGTGTACTTCTACTACCGACTCCACTACACACCAACCCATTCGGGGTTGGGGGCACTCGGTAGCTGGGAATGGACAGGTATGTGAATGTTTTGAGATCTGTTCACTCAGCCCAAACTCCTAACAGGTGGAAATGGGAGAGTTTCTAATCTATCTCCCCGTATCTTAGCCTCCCGACTTTTCCTTGTGAAGGAAATGTCACAAGAAAAGCAATTTCAATTTCCCCTACACACACACACACACACACACACACACACACACACACACACGCTCCCCTGTTAAGCTCCGGGCTCCATCCCCTCAGTTGACTCTACAACCTGGAGGCAGCTCACATTCCCTTCAGATAGATGAGAGATTCGAACCAGATAGTGAACAGGACCATAAACCACACACAGCTCTTCAGGCAACTGGGGCTTATGGAATCTGGGAATCTGTAAACTGCTTAATTAAGCTATTATCCCTAGTGTTTTAAATCACCAGGAGGAGGGCAAGGAACAGAGGCAAGCCTATAATCCCAGCAATCCTGGAAGATGAGGCAGGGAGATTTGGAAATGGAGGCTAGCCTGGGCTACATAGTAGGATTTCCCCAGTCTCAGCAACAATAAAAAGAAAAACAAAGACATTCCTCTCTCAGCTTCTAAGTTTCTCATCTCAATCCCAGAACTAGGGGACTTTGATGATTCTCCTCTGAGAGGAGGGAACAAGAAGTCAAAAGTCTAGCCTTTCCCCTTTCTTTTCGAGTTTTGATCATTATTTCAAACACTTTATAAATCTGAGTATGACTCAGGCAACTACAGGAAAAACCTTTCCTCTTGGTGGCAGTACTGTGGGGATGGAACCCAGAGCCACTTACCCTTCCTCTCCATCACTAAGCCCCTCTTGGAGAAAAAAAATCCTTAATAAATGCTGGGCTTGTGGCATTCCCTGGGAAAGAGACCTCTTGGTGTGCCCCTCACAACAGGGCAGGGAAAGAGGACATCTTTAAGCAACGGGCCGTTTACTGTGTATGTGTATACATAGTGACTTTACAGTGTAGGAAGACGTACAAAGTGTAAAAAAGCCGCAGCCTTCCCGGCCCCTTCCATTCTCATCTGATCCACTCCCTCCTTCCCCTTTACTGAGCTCTCCAAATCTTCCCTCCTAGGTAGGTAGTGTCTGGCAGCTTCCCGCAGCGATGCTCAGAGTTCCAACCCTGCCACCGCGCTGCTACAGCGTTGTGCAGCTAGACTGCTGCACAGCTGCACAGCCCTGCCCATCGTTGCGGGGACCCGAAGTGCCCGGCTGCAGGCTGCAGTTACTAGTGCGGGAGGAAAGAGCCAGCGCTGAGAGACCGCTGAGGGGCGAGCCGGGTGGGGCGGGGAAATTTATGGTGTGTATATATTTTCTGGCTCCAGAGCTGTGTGCACCAGAAAGTCGAGGCTCTGGCATATTCAGGCCGCAAGCTGGAGGCGGGCGCCAACTCCCGACCTTGTCCAAGGAGCTGAGCTCTCCGTTCCGTCGCTCTGGAGTCACCCCCTTTGAGGGAGCAACTAAAAATGATAATCCAGTCCTGAAGTGGTCACAAACTCCCCAGTCCCGCTGCTGCAGGCCAAGCTTAGGTAGCCAGAAAAATGGTCCTTTCCGAAAGAGGGGCTTGTCTGTACCGGCTGCGGTTGGGCTCCCGGGTGTCAGAGTGGAACTCTAGATCCAGTGACTTGGCACGTGGCCTTAAGTGAAGACAGGTTACCAGTCCTGGAATGTAAGGCCCTCGCTATTTTCCTAATGGATCACTTTAAGACCTAGACTTCAGAGTCTGCCCGGACCACCTAGATTTGATGCTCATTCGTGGCTTCAGTAAAGAATAAGCCAAAAGTCAGGGAGAGTGCGAACTCCGTTGGCCTTAGGTGACAGGAGTCGGGAAGATGGGTCTGGGGCAGGAGCCACTTTGAGACCAGAAAGGTACCATTTCATTCAGCCAGACTGGCATTGGAAAGCCAGCCCAGTGTGGTCTCCAAGCCACACCTGAGCACAGGAACTGCAGATGAGTTGGGCTGTCAGCTTAGATTTCTTTATCCATCCTGTCACCAAGATAGTTAACTACTGAACCGGCATAGGGTCGAATTTACAATACCAGCCACAAGCTTACAATTTGTACACAGTAAATTGTTGCATGCCTATGCCTATGCACTGTTCAAAACCTATTTGCTCACTTGCTTTGTTAAACCAAATTTCAATTATGTTATTACTTCTACTGTCCCCATTTAACACATAAGTAAGTTAGGCTAAGAGAATTAAGTGAACTTGCCTACAGACTCGACATAAGTAGAACGGGGAAGAAACCTTTCTCTCTCTCTCTCTCTCTCTCTCTCTCTCTCTCTCTCTCTGTGTGTGTGTGTGTGTGTTTCCACAGCCCAGGTTACCTAAGTCTCTTACAGTTAACAACTACTTTCTTACTAAGTATGACTCCGCTGGCGACAAAGAGCTAAATCACTGGAGAGCCAGGGTCGCTTTAACCAAGTAAGCAGCTCAGCTCAGGGAGCGTCGAGCTCCTTGGATCTTGCTCTGGGAGCTCCGAGCTTAGAGGGTCAGCCAACGCAGGTGGTCCAGTAGATAAAGCTGAGCCAGCTAGCAATTACCCTGGGGGCATGCTAATTGAGTCGGCTTGACACCAGCTTTTGGCTCCCGCTTTGATTTACTGTTGGGGTCAGGTCCTTGCGCTCAATTGCAGGACGGGAACCCTGCTTGTTTGAAGCAAGTGCTAAGGATGTTCCTGACCGCATAGCCCCCCAAACCACACCGGAGTTTTCCACCTTTTCTGGGATGTCATTTATTTTTTTGTCACTTAGCCCCAGCTGGCCTCGAACTTGCTATGAAGCTAAGAATTGACTTTTAATCCTCCTGCCGCCATTACTCCAGTGCTGGGATTTTAGCAAGCGCCCGTTTTATGCAGTGCCGGTCGTTGGAACCCAGGGCTTTGTCCGCAACTTGATTTCTTAATGTCTTTACTTTGTTGGGTCAGGTAGGGAGGGAGTCACCTTCCTGGAGAAGTTTCCTAGGGTAATGGGGGTGCAACTGGGGGGGGCTGTTAGCGATTTATTTGGGGCAGGTGCTAGGGGAGCAACGTGACGCATGAAGGAACGGAGGGGAATAAAGGAGGAAGGAAAATTAGAAAGTAGGAAATCCCAACAAAAGGTGGGATTTGGAAGCCTTTCTCAGAGTGGGCAGAGTTGACACAACGGTTCGGCTGGGTCATAAATTAATAGATTTATCCCTCAATCAGAGGGAAGCCATTAAGATATTCTTGGCTTCGTCTGTGGGAAAATAATTTTTTTGATTGAGTTGCCCCAGAAGACCCCGTGAAACCCCCACTCCTGGCCTCCCCTTTCCTCTCTGCGGGAAAGAGAGGAGCAAAGGTGGACTCTGGGGAGACCTTCGCTCCATATTGCCTGGCAGCTTAAATTTGACTCCAGGCGTTTCTTTCTATTTCTTAGTTTGATCCCCCACCGCGGGGACTGGGAACCCACTATCATTACTGTCCCGTCCCCAACAAACTGCAAGGACCCGGAGTGAGCAATCAGCCTCTCTGTGTCCAGGCATGCTAAGCACCTGGCACTGGAGAACCAGAGACCTGTGGCAAAAGCGGAAGGAAGTATCCTCTAGGGAGGGCGACAGACTCCTCCAGAGACTGTAGGAGATAAACTCAGCCAGGCCCCTACGACTAACAGTGTGGTCCCGGGCCCCTGAAGGGTCTTTCCAGAGGTCAAACTATTTTCACAATAAAAGGTTATTACCTTTCCCACAGCTCTCCCAGGAGCCACGTTGGAGTGGTGACATCATAATGTGTGCGTTTACAATGTTTTACAAACGTGTCAGGTTTTTTTTTTTTTAAATCGTACTTCCGTAAAAATGCTTTTCAAAAAATGTTTCCATGTTGCAGTCTCTGTTCACATTTACTTTATCACGAAATGAAAAATAGATTTTGTCAACTGCAGCGGCCATGTTTGAATTGCTCCCTAGCCCATGCCATCAGATGGGAGGGGCACACATCTCTGCTATCCCAGAGTTTTACTGCTCTAGGCTAATGTATGAAAGTAGATATAGTCACACAGACAAACACTAGGTTTAATCTTGTACTTGGAGGCAGAGGCAGTAAGATCGGGAATTTGAGATCTGGGCTGGGCTACATTGTTAGTCTGAGGCTAGCCTGGGGTTCCAGAGACTCTGTTTTAGATAAGCGAATCATCCTGTAAGTTATAAAGAAGTCTGCCAGGAAGTCTGAGACTCACTTGGGGGCCTTCCTTCAGCACACCCGAGGCTTTGTGGGCTGCTGTGCAGGTACTGTCTTTGTAATCCTGGACAGCTTCTGTAACTTTGAACTCTAAGCTTCAGGTCACTTGTGGTTGTTGTTTTGGTTTTAAAAAATTGAAAATTGAAAGTCAATCTTTTCATATAATACTTTCCGATTATATTTTCCTCACTTATCTCCTCCCAGATCCTCCCAACGCCCCAGTAACCCAACCTCATGCTCTTCTCTCCACCCCCCCTTTAGAAAACAAACAGGAAAAAAAAATCTAAACAAACCAGAGTAGGATAAAATGAAGAAAAAAAGAAAACAACAAAAACTAAAACTGAAGAAAAAGAATGAGAAGCACAAACACATCCAGAGACACATGCCCACACAAGCATCAGTCTGAAAACACACACACACACACACACACACACACGATCCGAAAAACATATCTATTTACCTATCATCTATCTGTCTGTCTGTCTTCAAAAGACAAGTAAGATTTTTTTTTTTAAAAAAGGCTAGACTAAGCAATATGAGAAAAAAAATCTCCCCAAATACCATTGGGTTCATTTTTTGGACTAGTCATCTATTGCTGGGCATGGTGCTTGCCCTTGAATGTGGTTTGCATTCCCATGAGATGCCATTGGAGAAAACTAACTTTTCCTTTGCAAGTGGCTGTCAGTTGGGGATAGCTAAGCTTCAGTTCTTGCTTCTGTAAAAAAACAAACACAATAGAGGCTGGAGAAATAGCTCCCGGTTAAGAGAACTTATCTCTCTTCCTGATGCCCAAGTTCAGTTCCCCCATGCTAGCCAGTTTACAAGGACCTGTAATTCCAGCTCCAGGGATCCAACATTCTCTTCTGGTCCCTGAGGGCACTACACTCATATACAGACATATACACATAATTAAAAAAAAAAAACAAAAAACCTCTGGAAAATGAGGACGTAGGAATAGTGGTGATAATACCATTCCTTCCCGGTCACTGTGAAGAACCCATTACATAATAAGTTAAACTGTAACCATTCCTCTGTTTAAATGGTAACCAGTTCTTTGAAACCACGCCTGTATTCATGATAGCTGTTTCCACGTATGTAAAGGATGACGGTAAGCTGTAAGCACATAGTTTAGGCCTGTCAAGGGAGTCATGTTATGGTCTAATTCAGGACAGTTTTATTTGGCAAAGCTGGAACTCTCTACTATCAAAAATCTTGCTACAAGAGGCTCCTGAGACCCCACCCCTGGCAGGGGGACTGTGGATGGCTTGGACTCAATGGGGGGGGGCATCAAAATAGAGGGAGCTTTTGGGAAGTAGGGTTTGAGAGACAGTGAGTAGAGAGGATGGAAGTGAGTGAGGAGAGAAGGCTAGAGGGAGGAGCGAAGGTAACGAGGTGAAAATACCCCAAATTCAGAATCCACGTGGCGAAAGTTGTCAAGGAATGAAAAAGCAAGGTAAAACGCTCCCCACAATTGATATTTTTATATCGATGGGAATCAAACCCCAAGCTTTGAATCAGAAATCTTTTTCTAAGAGCCAACCATCCCAGTTAAGAATCCAAGTCATTCTCTCAGATTAGCTGGAGTCCTTGAGCAAGGACAGTCAGGGAGCTGATGATGTCATCAGGTGTCACCCCTTCCCTGCAGCGCTGGACATACCCTTGCATTGGAGATGACTGGGTGGCTTCTTTGCTGACACTAACCCTGGGTCTAGGGAGGTCATGGTGGCTAGGGAGGTGGGTCCTTGTGTGGTCCACAGCTGCCTGTAACTCCTGCTCAGAGGGATTTTACACCCTCTCCTGGCTTCTACAGGCATCACACACCTGTGCAATACCCCCCGCCCCCCCCCCCAAAAAAACCCCACATACTTCAAACTTAAATAAAAATATTAGATTAATGCAATGGCTGTACTGCTTTTAGGTGCGATTTAAGATGGTATACGCCTTAAAGGAAAGTTATTAATTCACACGAGGAGGCTGATGGTGGTGAAGGAAGTTTCACTCAGGGGTCTGTCTGAGAGGATCTTAATCCATGCTTCTCTTTGTATCTCTCTACACTAAATCTGACTCATCCTGCTACCAAGCCTCTGTTCTTGTGTGTACTACACTAGCTAAAATACAAATGGTCTCTTACTGGAATTCCTAGGAAGAAGTTGGATTGTACTGATGAAATCCACAGGCCTCTCCTTACTTCAGTATTAGCTGACGTTGTCTCTTTGCCCCTGTCCATGGAGATTCCCCCAAAGAACTCTGAGGGAATTTGGAAAGAGGAAAAAGGAAACAGAAGATGAGATTCAGGAACCCACTACTGTGCCCATCTTCAATTAGGACACAGGCGTGTTCTCCTATTTTCCCTGATGAACACTCTTGTCAATTTATCAAGAAGCTGTCTGCTGGATGGAGAGTGCTGACAACTGTGGATCCCACCTGGACAGGCATGCTGTTGATGACTTCATTCCAGGCTTGAGATGATGTCTTCTTTTTACACCATGAATTCTGAGCCTCTTTCAAGTCACATTCATCTTGGAGATTTGTTAGAATCCAGATTTAACTACTTCCCTATTAGATTCTGCTTTTATAGATCTTGGATGGGTAGAGACTGCATATATGGATGGTTAGCGAGTATCCAAGGGGTTGCTATTATTAGACTAGTTTAGGAAATAGTATAGAGGTGGTGGCGGCAAGTGAGAAATGTCCCCACAGGATCAGGTACTTGAACATGTGGTTCCACGTGCTGTTTGGGAGGTTCTGGAACGTTTAGGTGGTGTAGCCATGCAGGAGGAAGCATGTCACTGAATTTGGGTGTTGAGAGATCGTGGCCTCAGTCCATTGTCTGTTCACTCCCTCTGCTCCATGTTTGCAGTGAAAGAAATGATTTCTCTTAGCTTCCTGCTTCCTGGTCATTGTGTGTTATCACCACAATAGGAAAGTCACCAACACGCTAACACACTTTGCTGTGGCTGTTGGAGAACATAAGAATCCCATCTGCTAGGTAAGTCCAGTGTTGAGGTTTTGTCTTTTACTGTCAATTAAAATGCTAAGTGTGGGCTCCCAAGACCTGGAGTCTGCCTTAGCTCCTGTGACCCTGTCCCCAAGTTAATTCTGATTGATGAATAAAGATGCCAATAGCTGGGCAGAAGAGACATAGGTGGGGTTTAGGATTCACAGGCTTGTGGAAGAGGAGAACTCACAGGAGAGGTGGAAGGAGAAGCCGGCATGGGTTAAGGGTCAAGAGAGCATGGCCATGAGGACTGCCCAATTGGAGTTGAGAGCAGCCCAGATGGAAACAGTAAATAGTAGCAATGGGGTTATGGGTAAGGAAGTAGATTCTAACAGCTTGGAGGCTAGGTATCCATCCGTCCAGCTCTTGTGCTGCCTAAGGCATCTTGTAACTGTAAAGGCTGTGAGTGTGTATTTCATCCAGGAGCTCAGTGAGCAAAGGTGGGGTAGAAACCCCAGCTGGGATTTAAATAATTTATCACGACAGTCCAGAGGTAAGGCATGGATTTCCAGTGCTGATATCACTTTTGATTGTGCATTCTCTGTCACTCTCCCTTCCTTCTTCCCTTTCTCACATCCTTTTCCTCCTTTCTTGCTTCCACCTCTCTTTTGTTTTATTTTTAAATCACATGTCTTTGTGTCCTTGTGTGGATCCCACCAAGGCCAGAAGAAGCACCCAGTCACTTGGAACTGGAGTCAGGGATGGTTGTGAGCTGTCTGATGTAGGTGCTGAGAAAGGAGATTGGGTCCAGGCCGGAGCCGTGCATGCTTTTAAACCACAGAGCTATCTCTCCAGTCCCATCTTTCTCCTGTTTCCTTCCTTCCTCCCTTCCTTCCTTCCTTCCTTCCTTCCTTCCTTCCTTCCTCTCCTCCCCCTCTCTCTTTCTGTTTTTGTGGTACAGAGGCTCATGCAGCTCAGGCTGGCCTGGAACTCACTTTGTAGCCAGGGCTGATCTTGAACTCCAGATGTTTTTGTCTCCTCATCCCGGAAGGCTGGGATTACTGGCTTGCACCACCCGGCTCACCCCCCCCCCCCTTTATTTTCTCCATTGGAGAAATTTTATTGTACTATTTAAGTATTATATCACAAATTATTTTTTGCAAACAAATTAGAATATAATAGAAGGAATTCTGGCAGGATGTTCAGGACACATTCTGTGGGTCATTCTGAAGAAACTTTTCGACGGACTGTTTCTGGAAGTGTCGAAGCCACCCAGAGATGTTTCCATAAGTCACAGCAGGCTGGGAGGGGCTATTAGCTTGTTTCTTAGGCTACTGTCCTAATTTAGCACCAACCTAGTGACTTAAAACTTCCTCACTATTTTGGATGCCAGACGTCTGAAATGAGCTTCTCAGGGTGAAGACATGGTGTTGACAGAGATAAATCCTTCTGGAAATCCCGAGGGGAGAGATGTGCTTTATTGTAGCTTCAGGTTGCTGCTGGCATTCCTTGGTTTATGTCCTTGTCACCTCAGTCTTGGTTTCTCTGGTGACATAGACTTCTGTTCTTCAGAGGCAGGCAAACTTCCTTCTGCATTCCTCATATGTGTGTGTGTGTGTACATACATATGCATGTGCATATGCGTGTGTATGTGTGTGTATATATGTATATACATATATACATATATACATATATACATATATACATATATACATATATACATATATACATATATACATATATACATATATACATATATACATATATACGCACACACACATATATGTACATGCACATATACATGTGTATATAAAGGCCAGAGGTGAACCTTGGGTGTTAGCTTTAGGAGTATTCATCTTACATCATTACTATTAATTTTTGGTATGATCTGGTATATGTGTGCATGATGTATATGTTTGTGTGCACGAGGAGTTCGCACATGTGTTTGCTTGTAAATGTTAGAGAAAGACCTCGGGTGTGCTGTCCTCTCTCTCTCTCTCTCTCTCTCTCTGCATTCTTCTTTTGAGACAGGCTGACTCCACTGAACCTAGAGCTCCACCAGCAGTCAGTAAGCTGCAGGGATCCTTCTGTTTCCATGCTTCACATCTCCACATCTGGAGTTTTTATTTTTTTTTAATTTTTTAATATGGATACTTGGGACACTCACATTTGCATAACAAGTTTTCTTATCCACTGAGCCGTATGTCCAGCCCTCTTGCTATTGAGACAATGTCTCTCATTGGCTGGCGGTTCACCAATTAGGACAGGTTGGCTGGCCAACAAGCCTCAAGTATCCTCCTGCCTCTGCTTCCCCAGTGCTGGGAAACAGGCATGTGCCTTGGCTTTAACATGGATTCTGAGAACCATACTTAGGTCTCCATGCTTGCACAGAAAGAATCTTACTCACTCATCTCCCAAGTCCTTCAACTTCTAGAAATGATTTGTGGTTTCATTTAGCACCAACACATAGACTTCGGTATCAGCTCCCATCTCAGGGTCTTTAAATGAATTACAGCTGCAACCTCCTTCTCCAAATAAGGTAACCCTGGAAATATTGGTGATGCTGGGGATGGGACTGTGCTAATTAGTTCTGTCAACTTGATACCCGCTAGAGATACTTCAGAAGAGGGAGTCTCAGCTGAGAGATTGCCTCCATCAGAGCAGCCTGTGGGCAAGCCTGTGGAACATTTTCTTGATTCCTGATTGGTAGGAGGATCCAGCACATGGTGGGCAGTGCCATCCTTGAGCAGGTAGACTTGAGTTGTTTAAAGAGAATAGCTGAATCGGCCAGTGAGCAGCATTCTTCCATGGTCTCTGCTTCAGTTCCTGCTTCAGTTCCTGCTTGAGTTTCTGACCTGGCCTTGCTTGAAGATGGACTGTAACCTGAAAGCCAAGCAAACTCTTTCCTCCACGCTAGTCTTTTTTTGGTCAATGTTTATCACAGCAACAGAGAGCAAACGGGGACAACACACTGCTTATCTTATCTTTGGGAACTGTACTTAGCTTCCGGCTCAAAGTATTGGATTGTAGTAACCCACCATTGGGGGCAGAGGACACAGAAACTGTCATGATGCAGATGGAAGAGGGAGAAACATCCTCATCTCTTGTTCCAGTCTCCCGCTGGTGAACCTTGAGAACTGTGGATGAGGTTGAGGCTTATCGAAGTCATTCTTCTGGGTACCAACAAGTAGAAAAGGCAAAGAGTGGGTGTGGCCATCAGTACATGCTACTACTAAGCACTGGGCATGACTGCAGCCCTTGAGATGAGCAGCACTTCTCAGGGGCGGGTCCTGTGCTACACTCACACAGGGCTTTCATGCATTCTTAGGCTTTGGTTTTAGTTAAAGGAGACCAGATGAGTGCAGATGACCCTTTGCAAGATTTGGATTTCTCTTTATTGTCCTCAGTGGCCCAGCCTAGTGTGGAGAAGAGCTTTCTGGCTGACTGGAAGGGATTAAAGAGTGGGCAGATGCTAAGCAACGCCGAAATGCGCATTCTGAGATCAGCACCAGAGTTTGTCTCCATGAGAAGTTTCCAGTTCCAGGCAATTTCACACACCTCCCCTAATCTGGTCTTCAGCCACCCAAGCCCAATAGTGACAGTTAAAACCATGCTTCTATCAACAAGAGACTGGGATCTGACTAGGTAGGTGAGTGAACCTACTGGGCTGCTACCCACAATGCTTCAGCATCTCTCCCTTTCTGTCACTTTTTATCAGTTAACCCTCTTCCTCCATCCCGAGGGCCACCTATCACCCAGGGCTGCAGCTCTCCACTCCTCCCCCAGCTTGCTCTTTAGTTGGGTCTTGAGTGTCTTTTCTAGCAAAATGGCTGAGATTGACCTCAGTTGTTTTGGGAAATATCCATGTCCAATTCTTACCTTCTAATGATGGCTCCGACATATTATTTTATTGACATTTGAAACTGAAGACAAAACCAGCTGCTTCTTGAGGGAGGTGGGAAGCGAAACATGAAAAGAATCTCCCATATAACCACTGCTCCCACCCCGCCCAAACCCAAACCAATAAAATGAGTCTAGCCAATAATTCAACCTCCTTGCCTCCTGTTCCCTGTGCCTAAAGACTGCAGACGCAGCGCAGCGGGGCCTCCTCATTGCTGAGGAATTTATCATCAGGAGTTTTATTAGTTTTAATGTAGCCAATAGGGGCTTCTGTTAGTACCCCCCCCCCCCCAGACATTTTCTCTCCATGGACAAATGTTCTACGGAACTGACACTTAACCACCTTTACAATTCAGTGTGGCTTGGTTGAATGGCTTACCTTTCAAAAATGCCATGAGGGAAAAGGATCCCACTGTCTGCAGGAATTTGTCACTTTTACCTCTGTTTTAGAAATGCCTCAGGGCTTAAAGCATAGCGATTCTAATTATTGTAATAATCCTCTAAAGGGAGAGACTCATCTGTCATGCTTGAAAGTGATTTCTTTTCTTTTTTTTTTTTTAGCGAGAAAGCTTTACAAATGTCTTGCTTGGACCCAGATTGTCATCCATTAATTGGTAATTTAAGCAAGTTACTTAAAGCCAGGCAATTAGGTTAATGAGAGCACTGGCCGTTTGAAGTTGAGCAGGCCTGGAGATGAGCTCAGAGCTCTTTAGAAAGACATTAAATCAATTTGGTGTGAAAGGCAGAGGGGCATAGCCCTCTCCTACAGTTTCAGAGAAGTATCATGCGCATGCAGATTTCTCTTGAAGCATGGAAATTATGATGGTGGGCCCCTCAGGCATCCTGGCAGTCACCCTACCATTGAGGAAGAAGCAACAGCTGCCCCAGCTCCATCACTGAGAAAGATGACAGGCCTGGATTAAGCCTTGCAGAGGCCAGGAACTCTTGAAGGAGCCAGGCAGACACAACAGAACCACAGACACACAGAACACCTTGAGCTGGGGCAGATGGGATAGCTGATGAATGGGTTGAAACCGTAGCAGTCCCTACAGTGGGAGCCAGCTGGGTTTACCTGAGCTGTTTCACAGAGGGACAATTTCAGAGTAGCCAGGCTGCCTTCAAATATTTGTCAGAGATATTCATAGTGCTGTCATTCACCCTTCAAAGGACAGTGTCAAATGACTTCATGAAATGTTTCCCTGCTTACCCAGACACTGGAAACCAGCCATCTTGTTGACAAATGAATCAGGTTGAATTGATAGAGTGGGGATCAGGCTTAGCCAGACCCATGCTCAATAGGACAGAAGTAATTATAAGTGGGCTATGCAGCAGAGCCTTTGTGCACAGACTTACTTGGCCAGGGTCTAGTTTTGAAGGCAATATCTTGAAATGTGGCCTGGAGGTGGCAAAGGATGGAGGCAAATGATGAAGGACTCCAGAGGACTGAGCTCTGCCATGGGAAGCAGCCCTAGCCAGATTCATTTGTGGAAGCCAGCCACCTCCTATAGATGTATACATGTCAGAAACCATAGCTCCAACGATGATATGCTAGGCATAAATGATTTAATAGTTTTGGGATATCTCCTTGCAGAAATGGGCTACTTTGGTCAAAACAGGTTGGGACATAAGCGTGTGTTCCTGAGCAATGCATCATGAACAAGTTCACGTCACTGCATTTAAGGAACCAACTATTGCTATTCAAACCAAGCTCGATTTTGAAGTCCAATGCTGGGACACCGCTGTTGAGTCTGCTCCTGTTGGTGACACCTCCTACAAATTCAGAATAGGCCCTTCTTCTCTGGAAGATAGCTGCTCTCTAGATTTGGGGACATAGAATTCTTTTTCGTGATGCAGACAGAAGTGGGTGGGGCCAGAGAGAAATCTTGCATCTTTCCAGTATTCCATCAGAAGAGAGTATTTTTTTGGGTGTGTGTGTGTGTGTGTGTGTGTGTATCTTAGGTTGCTCTATAGCTTGTACTAGAAATTCCATACTAACAGGCTCTGCAGTGCTGGGTGTTCCAGCCTCAAGCTGCCCATGTTTTGTTTTTTGTATTCCTGGGTTATGTTGGGTGTCCCAGTGGGCATTTGTATTCTGATGATCAGAATAGAGTTAGTTGTGTCTGCCTGCCTGTCTTCCTCCCTCTGTCCCTCCCTCCCTCCCTCCCTCTGTCCCTCCCTCCCTCCCTCCCTTTTCCCTCCCTTTCTTTCTTTCTTTCTTTCTTTCTTTCTTCTTTTCTTTTCATTGGAGAACCAGTGAGTTGTCCCCTTTATTTCAAGTTATTGAGTTTATGACATAATTGTGTGCTATCTTGGTCTGCTGACTGAAGTACCTAGTTGAGTTGTGGAGGCTGTCCATTACACAGTAGCACACTCAGATCTAGGAGTGCTGTATGCAGCATCTAAGAGCTCTACAATGTCAGAGGAGGTGCAGGTATACTGGCCCAAGTGAGACTTGAGCAACACCTTACCAGGTAGATAGTGTTATATTCAACAACTGACCTGGCCAGGCACAAAGGCATGTCAGAGCCAAGATGGACACTTCTTAGAGACTCCCTCCTCTTTTAAGTTCCTTCAGTTCTAGGCTACTTAGAACCATTTGGACTTGGATTTTGGGCCTTCCATTAGCTTCATGTTTATGTTATGGACCATTCATGTGTATTGACTTCATGTGGTCTCTTGGAAACAAAAATCGATAAGGAAAATAATTGATGTGACCTCAGGGAACCTGACCAGACCTTGGGCCAAGTAAGACCTGGCCAGGTAAGGGGCAGGAAGTCATGATATAATATACCTGCACGTGCTAGAAGCTTGAGGAAGTAATCAAGTGTTGAGGTGGATGACAGAGAAGGTCCAGAAGAGAATGTCATGATTTGCTTAGGATCTGTGCAGTGCTTTCCAGGCAGAAGGAGAAGCATCTTCAAAGGTCTGGAAGAAAGAAGCTATGGCATGTCCTAGAATGTGGAGTAAGGAGGGGGTGCAGGTGGACACTGGAGTTAGGAACTGTCATGTCAGTATCTCTTAGATGGGGAAGCAGAAGTTGATTCAACAGTGGTGTACAACTCTGATTCAGGTATTCAGAGGGCCATCAAAATGGACCACACAGGGGACTGAAGAGATGGCTCAGTGGTTATGAGCACCGGCTGCTCTTCCAGAGGTTTTGAGTTCAATTCCCAGCAACCACATGATGGCTTACAGCCATCTATAATGAGTTCTGATGCTCTCTTCTGGCATGCAGGTATACATGCAGACAGAATACTCACATACATAAAAACAAACTAAAAAAGGTGGACTTCACAAATTTTGCTCTCCATGATTCACGTGCACAAGGAGATATATTTCTACCCTTTCTGAGGCTGGACCATGCTCACTGTTAGAATGGCCCCACACCTCCATGTTTTCTCTTCTGTTTTCACTCATGTGAGTACAAGATCCAAAAGCTCAACAGGCTGTGCAGTGCTAAAGCCTGCAGTTGACATTACTGTTGAGATTTCCACGACCTTTCTTCATTGGTTCCCTGATTTTCCCCCAGCAAACTCATCTCCTCATCTCTTTATCTTGAGCATTGAGATGCTCTCCTCACAGGAAGTTTGTCTTGATTAATTGTACCCTTCACCTTGGAGTCTCTAACCCCATCCTTCCCTACAGTGGGTATGGTTTATGTCTTCTGGGGCTTTCAGTCACTGATTTTGCTTTTATGCTCTCCCAGACTGAGGTTGCATTTTTATCTAGACTGCCACTTGAGTACTTGTGAGACCTGTACACAGGTGGTAGTAGTTTCTTCAAGCTCTGATTCTGCATTCTGAGTAGACCACAGAGGAGGGAATCATAAGGGGAAAGTCATTTTTTCTTTAGGTATTTTGGCACAGCAGCTGATTTCGTCCATCAGCCATCACCTTTAGGAGACAGGTCATAGTGCCTGTTGTCAACTTGACACATCTGGGAAGAAGGACCCCACTGCATAATTGAGGAATTATCTTCATCAGGTTGGCCAATGGGCAAGTCTGCAGGGCATTTTCTTGATTGCTAATTAATGTAGGAGGGCCAGCTGACTGTGGGTGGTAAATCCCTGAGCAGGTGGGCCTGTATAAAAAAGCTAGCTAAGAAGCCAGAGGGAGCAAGCCAGTGTGCAACTTTCCTCCTTGCTCTGGGCTCCAGGTTCCTGCTTTGGCATCATGGAAGTCTTTGATGGTGGACTGTAACCTGCAAGTCAAATAAACCCTTTCATCCTGAAGTTGTTTTTGGTTAGAGTATTTAACAACAGAGAAGCAAATGAATACACAGACGTTACTGTTTGCATTTTACAGTTGAGGGAGCTCAGTGTGGTAGAGTTTCAATACTTTCAATAAAAGTAATAAAAATTCATACCAGAAAGCTCTTGGAAGAAAAGAAAAACAACATTTAGGCATCATGCATTCAATAATGTATCTGTACTTTCCAACTCACAAGTTCCCCATAATTTCTACTTTTGGATAATTTTCCATATTGATTTACTTTGAGGGAGAATTTTTTTTTTCCCCAATGACTTGGGAACTGGGAGCTGGGTTAAAGAACTAGTCTAGTATCTAGGTATTTCATAAGCATGTCTCTTCTCTCCTCTAATGGGATACTGGCATAAAGGTGGTTTGAACCCTCTTCTATAATCTGGCTGGTTACTTCGAGTGGCTACTATTCAGCTCATTTAACCAAGTCTGAACAAAGCCTGTAGCTTGTGCTGGGTCCTTTTGTTATGACAGGGAGTAGGGCAAAAGAAGGTGTAGATTAAGATGGGGGCAACATTGAGCACTGCCGTGTTAGGGATTGCTTATGTTATATTTCAGCCATCCATCAGAAGACTCAAGCATAGTCTAGTAGAGATCATTTCTTCTTTAGAGACAACCATATGGATATTTTATGTGGGTTTCCCCTCACCCAATTTGTTTTACTTTGTTTCTATGAACACATTATTTCTCTTGTGAAGACTTCTTCTTGTGGTCCTTCTTAAAACAGGGAGGTTATGTCTCCATGCACACACTTCTTCCTAGCTATTGAAGCCCGCCATCCTGATGTCACCTCTGTGTTTTGTTGAGTGGCAGTTCCATAGAGACTTCTAAGAGGCTCAAGACAGATCCTTTGCCACATTAAAACACTGCACTGATTACATACCAGGAGCCTGGTCTTTGCTCGTGAGGGGCTCTGCACAGTGGAGCAGAGGCAGAAGCAGAGAGCAGATCATGATACTGTTGGCAAGTGCTGAGGGATGAGGGCAGGGATGAAGACATGCACCATACACACCCAAACACCAAACACCATGGCTTCTGCTTGGGCTGTGGGGCAGCAGGCAGGACAGGGGCAGCCTGAGGGAGGCTACATCAGTGCTAGGCTGGGAGCATTACTGACATGGAGAACATGGGGGAAGGGTTTCCCTTGTTTGGGAAGTTTGACTAAAGCCTGGGCCTTGACTGGGTCTTTTTGTCAGGAGTAGTGACTGGGCAACAGTGATGCCGACTGTGAACTTGCTTTATTTTCTTGCCAAAGCAGTTAGACCATTCTGCAACAAGACATCAGAGAGGAAATATGGAGCATAAAATAGCTGAGGTTTCAGGTCCCCCGGGTTCTTGGCACAATGTTAAAGGGGGAACACTTTTAGGTGATGAAACATCAGAGACCAATTTGGCAGTTCTGGCTAAGCTACAACTTCCTTCTTGACCAAACTTCTCCACAGGACTTGTGTCTAACTTTCCTCAGCCCTGGTAGGTTCTTGCTGTTCTCTCTTAGGAAAGATTGAAAGGAGCCTGTGAGAGCACCACTCTGTAGCTGAAGAGACAGCAGAGAGGGCCCCTATTCTTCAGAGAGAGCACAGAACTTCTTCAGAGACAACAAGGCTAGGGCCCTGCAGGCCCCTAGTTCCCAGGGCATAAAGAGTGGACATATCAGTGAAGCCACGTGATTTCTGTTATGTTTTGTTTTCTTTTCTTCCTTTCTTCTCTCTCTCCCTCCCTCCTTCCTTCCTTGCTTCCTTCCTCCATTTCTTCCCTTTCCTTCCTCCCTCTTTCCCTCCTCCCTTTTCCCCTACCTTCCTCCCTCCCTTTCTCCATCTCTTCCCTTCTTTCATTCTTTCTTTTGAGGGAAAGGTGGTTTTGCTATGTAGCCCAGGCTGGCCTGGAGACTGCATTCCTTTTTGTCTCAGCCCCCCAGTGCTGGGATTATAGTTTGAGACACCATGTCTTCTTCTGAGAGCTTTTGTAAGGTCATGCCATAGTAATCTGCACAGGGCACTGCAGGTATAAAATTTTTATGAATAAGATTTGCCTAGAGAGGTTATTAATATGCATTGAGAATATAAATTTTAAACTTTTATTGTTATTATTGACTTTATTATTTTATGTATGATGTTATGATGTGTATGAGTTGAATGTACACATGCTTGGACTGTGTGTAAGTCAGAGGACAACTTTCAGGAGGTATTTTGTTGTTGTTGTTGTTCCACCTTGGTTAAGCAGTGGCTTTCTTGTTTTTGTTGCTATGTACTCCCAGCTAGCTAGCCTATGTGCTTCTGGTGATTCTGGCAACTCTCATCTTGAAGTAGAAGTTTTGGGATTCCAGATGTGTGCTGCCCCATTTGTCATTATGAAACCATTTCTTTATTTACATGTTTATTTATCTCTGTGTAGAGCAGGATCATCATGTACATGTGGAGGTCAGATCATTTCTCTCCTTCCAACATGTGGGTCCTGGGAATAAATTTAGGTCACCAAGCTTGGCAGCAAGCACCTTTATTCATGAAGCCTCTCCCTGGCCACATCTGGCTTTTTTAAACATGAGGTTTGGGTCTTGTTGTGAAGCTTTCAAGACAAGTGCTTTTGCTGACTGAGCCATCTTTTCAGTGTTTTCGGTGGAAGACTATGGATTGTTAGCAGTTCTCTGGGAGGGGTACGTGAGTATGCACCAATACTGTAACTCAACCGGAAGTCCTCTTTTGTCACTAGGCTTCTGACACTCAAACAACACAGAGCCATTGCTCTTCTCTGACACAAAGTTGGTTTTGATTATAGAAACAACGCATGTGCTGATGGGAACTTTTAGAAGCTGCAGAGTGGAATTTATAGTAACATGTTTGAATTATTTCTTGCCTTGTCTGTGTTGCTTCTTCACATCTGCCATGGGGGTGGGTGGGGCGCCCATTGGAAGATCTGTCCTGCAAGAGTGTTGGACAGATGAGCTGTCATTGGCATCAAACTGTTAGGTTAATTCTTCTTCTTCTTCTTCTTCTTCTTCTTCTTCTTCTTCTTCTTCTT
>JADRCH010000057.1:9380281-9420170 GCA_019843965.1 Rhynchomys soricoides
AACAGGATGAAACATCATTATTATGCCACTTTCCAGGCACTGGACCAAGGCACAGAGGGTTTAAGCATTTTGCTCAAAATGAAGCAGCAAAAAAAGCAGAACAGCTACCACACAGGTTGTTCGGCTCTTAAGTTCTCAGCCGTAAGTTAGTAAATTGTAGAATTATGCTAACTCAACCCCAGTGAGTGCAGAGCTCGGATCTTATCTCCCATCCCAAGCCTTTCACTCTACCTGTGCCTTCTTGTTTACCTACAACCCAGGTGTTTATAAATAGTTTTAGAAATCGTTATGGAAACTATCCGGTCCCTTGGTCCATAAACACACACTTATCTCTGGGTATTTAGACAATGTCCCTCAAATATGCTTGTAGCCAGCAGACACTCCCCATTTTGATTAGAATGGGAGAGCAGTGATAAAGTACTGTCAACCAGGGACCTTGACATCCTGACATTTATGCTGAAGGGTGTGCTGTTTGCTGCAAGAAGTATGGGTGCCATTTTCAAAGGTCAAATAAATCACCTTTAAAGTCGTGAAAAGGTAAACAGACTGATGCCTGGGCAGCTTTCTTAGGTTTATGAGGTCTTCTGGCAACAGGGATATACAGAGGCCTCATCCATCACCCTGCCCCTAGCTCTTGGGCACTTATTCCTTGGAGCAATCACTCCATCACGCAGGGTAATTTCCCCTCAAATTGTTATTAGGAAATATGCAGGCGTAGGTGAACGGAGCCCTTCCCGTCAACCATCTTTTCCCCAGGTGTGCTTTCTCTCTAGGGAAAATGGAAAGTTCTTACAATCACATGTGAGAGGCTAGGAGGGTGAACAAGGTACTGGAGGTAGGAGGGGAGAAAATGGGGGGCCACGGCTGGAGAGGGGACTGGGAGATAATAGGATGGGCCGCCAGGACAGGACATCATAAACAAAATAGTTGTCACTGAATGAAAAATACTTCTGCAGAGCATGGGGAGTGTGGGAGCCTGCCAGTCACAGCCTGCTCTGCTCAGATCTGCTTTTAAGGTCTCTGAAGGGCTCCACACACCTTCTTTTAGCATACCCTTAAGTTATGCATTTGTAGTTCAAGTCCCCAGTAAACCTCTAAGTTATCTTAAATGACTATTCCGTAGAAGAAAATAGATGCCTCCTAAAGACTAAGCCCGACTGGTATAAACAAAGAGCTTTAAAGAATGGTTGCAAGCTACACAATGACTCCTTAACCTTGTAGGTGTCCTGAAGTTGGGGTCATAGGCTCATGGTGATCTGATCATGCCTCTGGCTTTCCTTCTGCATGGAATGATAGCTCTAGTCAGGCCCTTTCCACTAGGAGAAGCTTCTCCAAGCTCAGGCATCTGTTGATATTTTATATCATTGTGGCTTTCAAGAGGGTGAGTGTAGACAAAGGAAGCCTTTCGAATGTCTATGTGCTTTAAAGGTATCTGACTTCAGTCTTTTGTTTTCTTATACTTTTTGAGATGGAAGAAGAGGAAGGAAAGAAGGAACAGAGACGAAACCATTTTTTAACTCTTCATTTGAAGTCAGTGGTATTCTATTGAATCAATCTCATGTGAATTTGATTTTTGTTGCTTTAAAAAAAATTCTTTTAGCCCAACCTAGCCTGGGATTCGTCTCAGCTAGGCTGCAGAGACCACCGAGTGTTCTCATCAACCAGAGACCTAATTGCGGTCATTTATTATAGTCACTTATCTGATAGTGGCTTCATTATCTGTGATAGTTTTACAGGGACAAAATCCACCAGGCATTCAGTGGAATATATAAACATGTTATCCTCTGACAGGGTGTCTGTTACTTACTGTCAACACTAACTGGCCCTTGCCACATATCTGCAGCTTATATGAAGTAACAAGGAGTTTAATAAGCCCCAGTGAAAGCTACAGTGTAAACAGCATAGCAGGAGTGTCACCCTCTTAAACAAACAGAGGTGATGGAGAAGTACAAACAGAACTGGACAGGAGCCTAAGGAGATGAACATCAGGTGGGAGAGAAATTCCACGGATGAAGCCCCAACCGGATTATTACCTTGGAGCAAGCATTTGTATATAAAAATGAGACCCACAGACTCCTTTCTTTTGAAACTCTACAAATTCAGATTTTCTTTCGTTTTTTTTGGCTAATCATTGGGAAGGAACTATAGGTGGAGAAGTATCCTTTTCTTATGCTTATTATCTTCAGAAAATGCCTAGTAAGTTACTTAGTTTCAAGAGACATCACACTGGGCATTCTGCAGCTGGTGTCATGGGTGTGTGTGTGTGTGTGTATCTTGTAGATGCTGTATGGCAAGTTTTTCTCGGTCTCATTAGAATAAATCCATAAGCTAAGTGTGTGAACTCCACAAACCACAGTACCCCACTATATATGCAGGTAGCTTGTATTTACACTGAATAGGGATCCATTTGTGTATCATGGTGGATGATGAGTCTCTTCTGCTCTGTATTCTCAGGGAGGTCTGACTGGGATCTTGGATACAGAAATTAAAAGCCATCTTTCTACATTCCCTCTCCCCTGATTTCTTTCACATCCTCCATGATTCCTGTTGGTAGTGATTCATTTTGTTCTTCTGGTATTAAAGCTCCCCCCCTCTGACTTTGAAATGTATACTGCTCTGGAAGGGGAAGATTGGGATGTCTTTATTGACAGAATGGTTAACACCAAAGAAGACATCGAAAACCTGGGTTCACATCCTCAGTGGACACCTATGGAAAATATTTACCTATAAAAGGAGAATTCTGTAGCCCCTCCTCCAGTATTTTAGAGAGTGGACATGACCAGGAAGCAGACAACCCAAAACTCATGATAGTTATTGCTTTAGCATATCATGGGTCAGAATAGCTCCCTTATCTGTCTGTAGCCTGCAGAATGAGCCATGGAACGGGAAGACAGGAGCAGGAGGAATGGGAGCAGGTTTGCTGCGAAGGTCTTCAACATCTGCAATAACAATCCTGTCTGCCTTTGCTACATGATGTTTCACAAGAAGGCTTTGGTCAAATGCACTTAAGAAAGCAAGGACTGGCAAACTTTCCTAACACAGGATTTCTCAAAAGCCTTTGCTAAAACAAAGTGTGGCATAAACATCTAAGGACAGCTGGGTGTCCAGGATAGGTGAGGCAGGAGGATCATGAGTTCCAGGCTAGTCTGTCTATAAACAAAACAAACAAACAAACAAACAAAAACGATTTTTAAACTGAAATAATAGAACAAGCCAAAAACCTCAGAAAAAAGATCCAATCTGAATTATGAACAAATTTCCACTCTGAACTTTTTTGGTTTTCTTAGTTTCATTCTCCTTTTGAGCTATCGTTGTCTCTTTAACACTGTTATGAAGTTGAGAGTTTATGGAATGAAATTTGGATGAATGGGCTTTGTTTGGGGAGCAGAAGGCCTGGGGGTCTGTTGTGTATCCAGGGCTCAAGGAGAAGACCCTGAAATAAGGGAGCAAGTTGATGCATAATGGATGCTAAAATGGAGGAAAAGTACCTAGAAAAGTTAGATAAGAGACTCCAAGGCAAACGCTGTCTCCCTTAGTGTTACAACGAGGGCACTCCAGTGATCTGGCTTGAATCTTTGGGAATAGGTCAGCAGCCCCTAGAAGCCACCCACCTTGCTATGGACCACCTCAGAAGAGAACTGCATTTGGGACCAATGAGGTTAGATGATTTTCTTGGTTGTTGGATTTCTTGTCACTCTAGACTATGGATCTTCATGCTAGGCGTGTGAATCTATAAAGGTACAAGGAATTAAGAGATCAAACAGAGAGGAAACAGGAAGAGAAAGAGAAGGAAACATGAAGCATGTGGCTTGGGAGCGATGGAGAACATGACAGGCTTTCAGAGGCACTGTCCCTGACATGTCCCCTGATTGGACTCGGCTACTTTCATGTGAGTTTTGTCTTACTACTGCAGATAGCTGGCCTCAGTGGGACTCGGTGGATATACCACATCCTCTGTTCATGGCTGTGGAAAACCCCTGACAAAAACCATTTAAGGAAGGAAGGGTTTATTTTGGCTCACAGCTTGAGGGGCAGAGCCTCAAGGTTAGGAAGACATGGTGGCAGATGGTTGAGGCAGCAGAGAGGGATGGGTACTGCTGCTTGGCTTGCCTTTTCCATTGGGATGGGGGTGATTCTAGATCTTGTCAAATTGCCAGTGAATATTAAACCTTACAGGAGCCACAAAACATAAAGATGAATATAAACAACAAAAGCAGAGAATGTCTGTGACCATAGGGAAGGGAAGGAAGAAAAGATTTAAGTTAAAGACTTTTGTTTTTGGCCTGGAGCCTGGGGTTACTGTGTATCTTGGAACATACAATTGATAATAAGGATGGGTATCTCAGGTTTGTCCAACTCACAGCCTGTAGACTGCATGCGTCCAAGGATAGCTTTGAATGGAGCCCAGCAGAAAACTGTAAACATACTTAAAACATTATAACATATTTTTTGTAATTTATTTGGTAACTCTAGTGTAAGGGTCTTTTTATTAAGATTCACTCACTCATCCACTCACTCACTCACTCACTCACTCATTGTGTGTGTGCACACATACACTTGAATGTCTGCTATGTGTGTTTGAGTGCTCTCGGACCAGAAGAAGGCATTTAATCCCCTGGAGTTGGGGTTAAAGGAAGCTGTACGCTATCTCATGTGAGCAATAATGACCCAACTTGGGTTCTCTGCAAGAGAAACAAAGCTCTTAACCACTGAGCCTGCCCTTTAGTCTCCAATGGTGAGACTTTAGAAAATAGACTTTGTAACAAGAACATTGTGTTACAATGTCAACAGACTGGACACACCAGGTGGGCTGTGGGAAGGACTTTCAGATGAGGCAACTCCACCCCCTGCAAATGGAGTTTGATCTCCCAGAACATGTGTAAAAGCTGGCTGAGGTAGCTCATATCTACAACCATTGGGATGGCAGGGACTGGAGCATCTCTGGAGATTGCTGGTGTACTTGGACCTATAGATCCAGGTTTAGTGAGAAGCTATGTCTCAAAGAATGAGGTAGAGTGTGATCATGGAGGACATCTGACATCAACCCTTGGCTCCACAGATGTGTGTGTGTGTGTAGCTGATGTCAACGCTGGCTCCACAGATATATACACACGTGTGTGTAGCCCCCACATAACAGGTGTACACACACAGACACACAAAGAAGACACAGCTCATGGACAATGAACTTTTCTCAGGATGATTTTATCTCTGTTTGTTCCCCTCCACTCTACCCTGTCTCCTTTCCCAGGCTCGGGCCCCTGTCTACTATGCTTGAAGATGAGTGTTTAAGCACAGGCATATCAGTGCTTTGCTTGCTGTGTGGCTAACATGCTCTGGCTTTTGACTGGGAAAAAAAAAGTGTACTAGAGCTCTTCTGAGACACATGTCAAACTAGCCACACTTCCTAGCAGGAAGCCCAGACCCAGGACGTGGTTTAGCTCAGGAAGGACATCTGTGATGACAGAAGTTGGGAAGGCAGACGGGTTGCTGGGAGACTGAGCTGATTATTTAGAAAAAAAAATAAGGCATCTATTTATCTGTGTAGAAAAGCTCAGTAATTCAAATTATTTCTTTTTAAAATGTTTCTTTTCTTTTAATTAATGTGTGTATATGTGGCTATGTGCACATATGTGTGAGTGCTGCTGGAGATCAGGAGAGGGCGTCAGATCCCCTGGAGCTGGAATTACAGGCTGTTGTGAATCCCCTGATGTGGGTGCTGGGGTGCTCAGATCCTAGAAAGACCAGCAAGTGCTCTTGACCACTGAAGCGTCTCTTCAGCAACTAAAGCATCTATGCATTCATAGCAACAAGTTTTCGCTTTACTGTGTCACACAAATTAATAATCAAGCTTTACTGTTAGTTAATTAATTAATTAGATATCACCCTATGTTAGAGGCAAGCTTGGACTCCTAATTCTCTACTTCCGTCTCTTGACTGCTGGGGTCACAAGAATGTGTCACCGTGATCAGGCTTATGTGGTGCTGGAGGTCAGCTCCAGGACTTCACACATGCTAGGGAGAGAGTCTAACAACTGAGTTAAATTTCCAGCCCTTTGTTTATAATAAGATTTCTAGATATTTTGAAGTATCTAGAATATCCTGCCGTGTAGTGTGTAGTCCCGGCTTGCCTTAAACTTGTGATCACTACACCTGGTGTAAATGTGACTTTAATAAAAATTTTTAAGGTTCAGGTTACATCTCATCATCTTCTGATTGGTTAGGGAATTGCCTGTTAAATTGCCATAGGTCAAAAAAAATATATTAGTTATTATTACATATAATATATAATATCATCTCATTATTATTAATGTTTGGTTAGCATAAATAAATCAAAGATGGCAGTAGGAACCTTCTTTCTCCACACAAGTGTCAGAGCAGGGTCCAGATGACTTATTTTTAACAGCACAGACTGCTGACTTGCCTCCAGAGAAGCAGGCTTCTCCTTGGAAACTCTCAAGAGTGGGACTTGGTCAGGCAGAGGGAAAGTGGAACGCTGGTGTTCTTGGCAGCTGGGCTCTCGAACCAATTTAGATTTGGAAGGCTCCAGCAATTAGCAGATCACATGCCATCTACAGTATTAATTGGCTTTCCAGCCACCTGCCGCCAAGGTCTTGCTTTATTTGACAAGTGGATGATGAGAGTAGAAGGTTAAAGAGCAGGGGAGGCTATGGGGAGCTTCTGTTTGGAGTGTCTACCACAGACCAATGAGTCGGTGTCTGTCCTGTGTAAGCTTCCACCTTCTTACCGCGGCACAGAACAACATCGTCATTATCCTTGTGCCCATTTGTAGGTGCAAACACTGAGGGTCTCCAGAACTGACTGGCATAGGACGGTGTGGCTAGTCAGTAACAAAGCTTAGATGAGTTCATGATAAGTGTTCTTTCACTTTTAAAAATTAAAGTGAAAAAATATTTTGGTGCGTGTGTATGTGTGCACATGGGTGTGCGCTTGCATGTGTGGTGTGTATTTGTGTGCTGGTATGAATGCCTGTGAGTGTACATGTGAATCCAGAGGAAGAGATGAAGTATTTCCTGTATTGACCTCTGTCTCGTTGGATTAAGAAAGGGTCAATGTGCTTCTCTTAGGCAGGACAGATTTGGGGTCAAAGGTTTTGTGGGTAGATTGCTGTACTTATCCCTCCACTGGGCGTCCTGCCTGGTTACAGGAGGTGATCAGTTCAGCCATATCCTCCACTGCTAGGAGTCTCAGCTAGAGTCACCCTCCTAGACTCCCTGAAGCCTCCCCCATCCCAAGTCTCTGGCACATCCTAGAGATGCCTACCCCTTTAGGGGCTCCCAAAGACTGAATTACCAATCAAAGAGCATACATGGATTGAACCTAAGCCCCCCTGCACATATGTGGTAGATGTGTAGTGTGGTCTTCATGCAGGTCCCCCAACAACTGGAGCAGAAGCCGTCCCTGACTCTGTTGCCTGCCTGCAGATCCTGTTCCCCTAACTAGGCTGTCTTGTCTGGTCTCAGCGGAGAGGATATGCCTAGTCTTACAGTGCCCGAGTGGGTTGGTACCAGGGTGAGACCTCCCTCTTCTTAGAAGAGGACTCTGAGAAGAGTATGGGGGGGGGGAGGACTGGGAGGAGGGGGATGTGATCAGGATATAAAGTGAATAAATAAATTAATGAAAAAAAAAAGAGGATCAATTACGGAAGCTGCTGCTCACTGTTCTGGTGATTCTGATTGGTCACTGTTATGGTGATTCTGATTGGTCACTATTCTGGTGAGTTTGATTGGCCAGTAAAATCCCAGAATCCACCTGTTTCTGACTGCTAATGCTAGGTACTAGCCACAAGCCACCCTATTTGCTTTTATGTAGGTAGTGGGGTTTCTGACTCAGGTCTTTATGTTTGCACAGCGAGCATTCTTACCCATGGGCTCTCTCTGTAGCTTCCCTCTTTTTGGTAGCATGCTTTGTATAAAACAACAGTGGTGGTACACACCTTTAATCCCAGCACTCGGGAGGCAGAGGCAGGAGAATTTCTGAGTTCGAGGCCAGCCTGGTCTACAGAGTGAGTTCCAGGATAGCCAGGGCTACACAGAGAAACCCTGTCTCGAAAAACAAAACAGAACAAAACAAAACAAAACAAAAACCAAAACAAAAAAACCAATGGGTTCCATTAGCATACTCCCATACATGTATACAGTATGTTAACTGCATTCAGAACTCCCTCATTTCCCCCTCCTGTCTCTTGTTCTTCTCTTTCTGTGACATGTGGCAGCCTCAGACAGCAGAGTGACCTACATGTTGTTAGGGATTTTCAGAGTGAATAAAAGACCAGGGAGTCCTATTCATCTTGTTCTCCAAAAATTTCAGACATGTTGGAGATAAGACAGGAAAGATCCGGTTTTCTTATAATAGTAAACACAATCTTCCACAGTAGTAAGAACAGAAATAATTAAGAGGGGCTGAGAGAATAGTTCGGCCAGAAGAGTGTGATCAGAGAGGAAACCTGAGATCAATCATACAGAATTCATGTCAAAATCCAGGAGGAGTGGTGTGTGTGCTTGTAACCCCAGCACTGGGGGAGCAGAGAGATAGGAGGAGCCTTAGGGCTTCTGGCAGCCAGCATAACCTACTTGGTGAACTCCAGGTCAGTGAGAGGCTTTGTCTCAAGGGGAAGAAAGGCAGATAGCCCCTTAGGAACAGGCCTTGGGATATGACACTCAAGATTGGCCTCTGACCTTCACACCCACATACAATGTGTGCCTACAACTGCCAACATATGTGCACCTGCACATACATTCACACCATGCATAAACAACTAAGTAAAGGAAAATACAAGACCAAGAAGTGATTTTTGAGTGGAAGACCTGTGGTTCTAGAAAAAGAGGAATGGACGCCTGTGAAGGTAGGGTCAATGGGTCTTGGGAATTGAATGCACACAATTTAAACTGTTTGAGGCTAGGGTCTTGCGTTGGCCATGACTGTAGTATGTGTAAGAAGTCCATGCATGTGTGAATGTACCTGCCAGCTGATACTCCTGTACTCCATCCACAGCATCTCCTTTGCGTGAATAACAGTTATTACAGTGTAGTGAACTCAGGAGGAAGCTTCCTGTGTTTGTGATCCACTTTGAAATATCACACTATCTAATACCTTTAAACTACTATTATTATTGATGAGTCAATAATAATAACCAGGGCACATTTGCTGCTCTAATATAACAAACTTATTTGACTAAACATCCAACTTCTGGACACTTAATTTGTTCACTCTACAGACCTGGTTATACATTTTTCTTGTGTAATTTATCTCCCAATACAGAGTATAAAGTATCACACATTTGTTTTTCCCAGAGTCCTTTGAGCTAGGGCATGATCCTATTTAATCACGGTTTAAAAATGGCAATTGGTCTTTGAGGTGTGAGGAGGACGATTGGCTGTAAAGAGAGACCAGTGGAAAACTATTTTCTGAGCAGTATCATGTTTATCTGGAAAGATTGTAGCCATAACAACCATTCTGCATCCACTTGTATCTATGTAGGTGCATCAAAACTATGAGCTTAGATTTGAAGACCAAAAAAAAAATGTGGGATAAACCTGGGGTTTCACAACATGGTTGGTCTCCCTCATGAACCTACTCTCTTTGTTATGAAAGATAAAAGGTCTCCTATTTTATTCATTTCGGATGGTCTTTCTATTAGCAACAGACAAAGGCACCCCCAGATACTCTTTCTGTAAAGAACTATCTGTGGTCCAGTAACACTTTCTAAAGGGCATGCAAAACCATTCCTTACATTTTCTATTAGGGTATGCTTTCCCTTTGGGTAAGCATCACACCGTTCCTCCTACACAGTGTGGTCCCCAGACTCAGCACAATGAGATGGCTTACTCCAGGGTGCTTGGGGTATTCACAGCATGTATTCTTTTCATGCGTAATGAAACAATGTATCTGGGAAGTGCTGTGGGTATCAGGCTGACAGGGTAGAGCTCGATACTGTGTTAATGTTGAATGGCATATGTTAATTATACGCAGCAATGTTTCCATTAGTGTATAAATTTTGATCATATTCACCCTCATTACTCTGCATTATTCTCTTCCCACACCCATTCATCATCCTGCGTTCATATATATATATGTCTTCTGTGATCCTGTGAGTTCCATTAGGGTTGTAAACAGGTGCATGGGAACACAGACAACTCACCAGTGGCTACACCACTGAAAAAAAGTTCTCCCTTCTCCCACTTACCGCCAACTGCTTACAAATGCAAATTTCTTAGAGGTTGGAAACAAATAACTTATCGATCACTGGATCTAGCCAAGGACTCATCCCATGATCTCCAAAATGACTAATGCATGTTGTGATTCATTGTGTGTCTGACATAGTTTTGAATTATTTTGGGTATGTTAGCTCATTAACTTTGCAACATCCACAGTTGACAGTGGCCCAGGCTGTGAGCCAAGCAGCAGCTCAGAGCTCACCCTGAACCCATGTGCCCCACCTATCACTAATTAAAGCTCCCCAAAAAGCTTGTGGCAGAACTGAAATGGCTGCATGATATCATGAGCTCCATGTAACAGGCACTCAGTAAATATTTGTTGAGCCGGAGTCAAGCGCCTGCTCAGTTACGCAAGATAAGCAGGGACTGGCGTCTCTGAAGAGGCTCTGGGCTGGGCTCTAAGGAGACAGCTGTTCCCAGGCACACTACAGCCAGGATCCTCCAGGGCCACCAGCTCAGGTTCAGCCCAGGTCCTGACTCAGCAGACAAGGATATTTGTGGCAGGCCAAGGAAATAAGTGGTGACATTAGCTTAGAGTCTAGTAGGAAAAAAAAAAATGGTCATCTGCAAGTCTAATATCTTTGTTAGAAATGAGGGTGGCTGGATTTAGAACCTGATAGGCAATAGACTGAGTTGGAGGAAGTCATGGCTACTATAATAGTGAGACTTGATACATTCTACCCATGAGTGACAAACAAGAATGATAACATCTCATGTTTGTCCTCAGAGCATAGGTGTCTAGCATGGTCAGACAAGCCAACAGGATGCTCCTTTTTATGGTGTGAACACAGCGTAAGGAAGCTCTGAAGAGACCCTGTTAGTCTCCATCTCTTTATCTTGATTTCTGCCGTTCCAAACTGCGGTGCTGGATCTTCCATACATTACTGTAGTGATTTAGTATCTCTGAAATTGGAGATGAGAGTGGATTTACCCTTGAGCAACAAGCCTGTGTCAGTAAGTGATGGGGCTCAAGGCTCAAGAAGGACTGATACTGCTTCTCCAGAACATTGCTATTTCTATCCCCCAGCCCTGTCCACCCGAGGAGGGGTCTGTGTGGGCACAGGTGGCTCTAGGTGCTGGGCTTCAGCTCTGCTGGTGGCCCTCCTTGCTGGGCTATTGCTTCCTCCCTGCTGTGTGACCACAGCCTCTGGCTGTCTGGGGTTGATAACAGAACCATAAATCTGCCTTCTGGCTGCACCATGGCACCTGAAACCTCAGCCCAGGCTTGATGTGAGAAAACAAGATAAGACATCATGGCTGGTATTTTGAAGTTATCCAAGGAGATACAGGGAAGGCTCAGTGGGTCATAGGCTGCTGGAGGCTTAGGCAGCAGCAGCAGCCCTCCAGGCACTGTCTGTCCTGCCAAGGGAAATGAATGGCTTTACCTGTAGATAGCATCTACAGGGCTCTGCATGGGCTTCTAAACTTGTCAACAGGATTGTGGCTGTTTATCCCTGCAATAGAATGGTATTTGGCAGAACCTGAGGGCATGGCTGGGTTGCTATTGGCCCTGAAAGTGGATGGTGAGGGGTAGAAGTTAGACAGATCCTTGACAGGCAGACAGACAGACAGACAAAAGAAAGAAAGAAGGAGAGAGAAAGAGAGAGAGAGAAAGAAAGGAAGGCCACAGATAATATAGATGGCAAACTCCCTTGACAGACAGACAGACAAAGGAAAGAAGGAGAGAGAGAGAGAGAGAAAGACAGACACTGGCCACAGATAGATAATAAAGATGGCACACTCTGGCTTCTTCCTTATGCTCTTGACCCAAGACAAAGGCCTGAAGGCTTGCTGGTCTTCCCCCCCTCCCAGTTGTAGTACCCACATGGCCACCAGTCTACTTTGGACTGGTCTAACAAGTTAAAGGCCAGGACCAGGATATGTTTCCCTCTAAGTCGTGGGCTTACCAGCCTCCCCATCTTTGTTCAAAGTGACCAACCTTAAATTAGGGATGAAGACATCTCAAAGACCCTTAAAACCCCCAGCCCTCTGGGTAACAACCTATTCTGACACCTCAAGGAGAAGGAAGTATGAGGAGAGGGGCTGTGTGAAGGAGGGACTGGGAGGAGAGGGGGGCTGTGATAGTGATGTAAAGTGAATTAATAAGTAAGTTATGAATGAATGAATGAATGAATGAATAGGGAAAAACATCAGCTCTCAAGGAGAGACTAGCTTTTGCAAAGCAGAGAGTATTTCTTTGTGTGCCTTGCTGCATGTGTGAGTTTCCTCATCTCTCTTTTTTTTTATTTTCATATTTTATTTACATTTCAGATATTTCAGATCTCCCCTTTGGAACCTCCCCATTCCCTCCGCCTTCCCCCTGCCAATATGGGGATATTCTCCAACCCACCCTCCCACCCACTCTCGTCTTTCCTCCTTGTCATTCTCCTACACTGGGGGATCTAACACCCTCAGGCCCAACCCCCTGACGGATAACAAGACCCTCCTCTGCCGCATTTGTGGCCTCATCTCTAATTAAAGTTTTTCTCTACTGGCTGATTCTGTCTGCAGTGTTTGTGTTTTCCCCTGTGCATTTGAGAGTTTTTCTGCCTTTTAATTCTTTAACAGGTAGAGAAAACCAACTCAGTCAAGCCTCCCGAATGATAATCTTAGGAGCTGATGGGTTGGTTCTAACTGTCTAGAAGATGCAAAGCAAATGTCTTGACCAGCTCTTTGGTTTTCTCCAACCCAGTCCTTTTTGACCATTTTCAGACCAAGAAGTTGTAACACTTATTATTGATTGGCATTTGCTGCTTCTGACGGCTGAGCTATTCAAGTATAGACTGGTTAGCTACGTTATAGAGCATCTCTGGGAATTCACACTTAGGAAGGGGATACGAAACCGAGTTCTTGCAAGAGATTTTGTATTGTGAGATTCTAGACTTAATCCTATAGCCACACATATGTGCCTTAATGAGCCCTTGATATATGGCTGCAGGGACAATGGAACCCTTGTGTGAAAGGCATCAGTTTTATGAAGGACAGAACTTCATTTTCACACAGCTGCCTCAGTAATGATTTGTCTTCATCTTTGGGAGAAAGAGCCACTCAAAACATTTTCTGTGTTTCATGATCTAGGAGGAGAACCTGATTGGAAATGTCAATTTTTTTTTTTAAGGGAAAAGGCAGCACTTCCTTCAGAGGAGGTGTTAGGCAGAGCTTCCAGTGAGGTCCTGGCTGCTCGAAGTGAGTGGATCATTCCCTGTAACACAGACACACATGTGTAGTTGTTCGCATGGCAGAATGGGGTCATACATGCAGTTGTTAGCACATAAGAACTGGGTGATATGTATAATTGTTAGCATGGCAAAACTGGGTGATGCAAGCAAAGCAGGTTCCCCCTGTGGGTGCTGCTGCAGCTGGTGAGATTCAGAGGTGACAGGCACAACAGATTTGGGAGACTCCAGTCCATGCTGTCTTCTCATGTTAATAGTATGGATTCCTTCTTTCCCATAGCAAGTCTATCTCACTGAGCAAATGACGTAGTGACCTTGAGAGAATCAACAGAACAGTAAGTTGCACTGTGAGGTGATTTTGATGTCTTCATCTTAGCCAAGTTAAACCCACACTGTTGAGGAGAGCATACCCAGAATGCTTTGGGAAATCACGATAAACATTCCCGATGCTTTGCAGCAGGACTTACGATGCACCAGACACTCAGCTGCTTATGTTCCTGGGGACAGCATTTCGTCTGCGGCACCATTCTGGTCTGCCCATCTGGGGCTTATTTTCTTTTTCTACTAACCTTTTATAAATGACAATAAGGTCTCATTACCATACAGTTCCCAGGAGAGACATAGAGGGATGTCATAGCTAGGAAAGTGTTCTGGAAGGGCCGCTTAATTTTATTAGACATGGAGGGGGGGGTCTCCCATGGTACTCAGTAAACAGCATAGCTATTTGCAAGTTCCGAAAGTATTTTTGCAAAGAGTTACCAATCCCTTTGGTAGGCATGAAGCACCCAAGCCATTTCCAGTGGGCAGGGCCTCTTTTCTTCTTGTACAGTACAGCATAGTGGGTGGTAGAGGGAGAGCTTTTAACAGGAGACAGACGTAGCTTCATGATCCAGCTCACTACTGATTTTGAACCTATAGCTTTCTTTCCTTGTAGAACAGAAGTAATTTTGGTTATCTTCAGGGTCATAATTGGTCAAGAGTCTACATATGATTCATTCAATACAACTCTGGGCACATGACAATGTTGGCCAGATCGTGGCCATTGTTACTATATATTTGGCTGATTAAACCACATTTTGTAATTTCATACTTGGGGCTGGAGAGATGTCTCAGAGATTCAGAGCATTGGCTGTTCTTCCAGAGGACCCAAGGTTTGATTCTGAGTACCTACATGGTGGCTTACAACCACCTATAGCTCCAGTTCCATGGCATTTAACACCCTTTTTTTGGCCCCCACTGCTATCAGGCATGCATGTAGCACACAGACATACATGCAGGAAAAATACCCATACAAATAAAACATGAAACAAAAAAAGAATTTCACATAAAAGATTATAGAGACTTGCTTTATCTCATGCAGGACATCAATGACTTGAAAGAATCCTAACTGTGGTAGGCTTATATTTTTGCCATGGGATCGTGTGTAGTGGCATTTATTAATCATGGAACTTTTACCATATAAATGATTGTGAGTTTTGGTGCATGCCTTTAACCCCAGCACTCTGGAGGTCCCCCGTTCTGAAATTTTAATTCTTCTAGAGTACATGAACTTTCTGATTTTGTTGTTCCATGTCCTGTTGGCTCAACACTGCGGATCTAATGGAAGCTTGCCCTGTTCTGTAGATAAGCCTGACTTTTGGTTGCCAATAAGAAACAACACCAAATAAGCCCTTGCAAGACAGAGCTGTTCACCCTAGAGATATCTTGATCTGAAAAAGCAGTGACCGGAGGAGGCTTTGCAGCCCCTCCCCACTTCCTCCCACCTCTGAAGGGGGGCTTTGAGATGCTGTCCAGCAAGCTCCCACAGTGGGGCTCACCCACCTCCAGGTCTGTACCCCCTTGACTCTCAAGGGGCCTCACTACTTCAACCCTTCCTTCTTCACCCAGGAGTTTTGCAAACAATAAATAGTACAAAGTTACTTTTTTGCTTAAAGCTTCTTTGAAGGCTAGCCTCTTTCAAAGCTAAGGCCCTGTCTACCCATGCTAGCAGCATGCTGATTTTGTTTAGGATGGAGGCAGAATCATTTGGGGAAAATGAGTCTCTGCTCCAGACCTTGCTGATGAACTATGGAAATCCCGTTAGCCATGCCAGGGCTCCACTAAGAACTGCGACAGGGAGCCACTTCTGGTTAAAGCAGCAGTGTGATGGAGGGGAAGGGGAGAAATGTAGGCAGCGTGTGGACAAAGGACAAGGGTACATATGCAAGGAAAAGTCACACTACACTACGAGTTACTACGACGTAAAACAGCGCGCTCTCCATTGTGGCTGTGGCAGTGCTGCTATTTGAGATTACTTGTTGCCTCAAAGCTGAACTATAAACTAGGCTGTCGATATCCTTAGAATTTGAATCCCTTGAGGGTGGTCTTTTTCTGTTTTTACTTCCAGTCAAATATGAATTTTCTATAGCATTTAGGAAAAATATTAAACTTATTTGCAAGAAAACATAAGGTCCTTCAGGATATCTGTTTATTCACTTTTATCAGCTACTCCCTTGCACTCTGGATGTTGGTATTGCTCCCAAATGCTAAGTTCTTTTATGCTCTGATAGCTGTGCATGAATCAGACCCTGTGTACCGAATGCCATTTCCCCCTTGTTTGCACAGATAATTCTTTTTATTTTCAGAACTAACCATACACCTTCTTGGGTCATGCTGTTCTTTCTAGGTAGTCATATGGGCCACCAAAGACTTGTCTAGTCTCACATTTGCTGACCACAGGAGCCGTTCCCAATTTCTTTCATCTTTGGGTGGGATTGGATAAGACCTATGTCAACAGGGACCAGAGGCATCTATAGTATTGGTGCTTTTGTAGTAGATCCAGCTTGGCTTGTTGTGTGTTGTCTGACCTTTTGTGGCTGTAGAAGGAGCTGATGCAGATGCCACAAGAACATCGAACTTGGTGACAAAATCCCTGAACTCCAGTTGCAGACCTGGGTGGAGAAGAGGGATTCTAGAATCTAGGAAGTGGAATGTCAAGAAGGGACCTTGACCAACCTCTGTCACAGGCCCCCTGGCCAGGTGAATCTGCCTCCTTAGTCATTCTCTCTTGATGAAACCCCTGGGTCCTGAGCCCTCAAATTGTCCTCCTGTGTCATTCTCCTTAGGCTCTGAAACATAATCGGCCTACCCCTTTGCCTCTGATAGCTTGAGATGAAAATAGATACTAGACCCAAAGTTTTGGTTTTTTTTTTTTCTTCTTCTTTTGTCTCACCACATTTAGAGTGTGATTGCTTGGGGACATGTGGATGCTGCTGTCCCACATCTGGTTGCTTTATTTAATTTCTTGCCAAACATGTGTTCTCTAATGTGGTTCTAATGGGCAGAACTGAAGCCACGGTAACTTGTCACTCAAGGTGGCTCAGCTTCATGACATTCACTTTCCAGTATCCCTCTGCAGATCCCAGTCCTGCAAGCCTCACCTGGGACCACACTCTTGCAGTCTGCAGGAAAAACTGTTTCAGTTGTGTTTGTTTGTTTTTGAACTAGAAGCTAGGACTAAAGGGAAGTCAACAGAGTCCAGGCATGATCTTCTCGAACTTGCTTACTTTGAGGATTTGTTCAGAGCCAGTTTAAAAATTCTGGGCATCCAAAACTATTCTCAAGCATCTTCCTCTCTTCTTCACTCTCCCTGAAATCACCAAGATGTTAAGAGGCCAGGAGGGACATCCACTGGGATGCTCACATCCAAGCACAAAGAGATTTATTGCCCTCATCTGGTCCCTACCAAATTCTTGAGGAGTACCTCCGGATCTGTAAAGTGCAACAGACACTGGGAGACCCTGGTGGTTTGTCAGCATCTACAGCAAGACAGAATCTAACACAAAGTCCAGCCCCCTCAGCCATGCATAATTTAAAAAATAATTCCTTACGAAGTTATTAGCTATCAGTCATATTTCCAGGGGCAGGGGAGCCATGCCTCTTTCAGGGGGATTCACCTTACTTGGTTCCTTGTAACACGGCTGAGTGATTACAGACATGTTAAGTTCTCAGTTTGAGGATGCTGGCACAAAGATGGGAGACTTGAGCTGGAGAACTGATCTACCTGAAGACCTCGAGCCCAACAAGGACAAGAGGAGGTCGAAACCCAACATAAAATGGGATGTTGAATGCAGGATGATATTTTGTCCATGGTTGGTTGAATGAGTGACATAACTCCAGGTCTGTTAGTGCTATGGTCCTGCCTGGATCAAAAGATGCTGGAGAGACTGGGAGATGGCTAGTGCTTGCCATACAAGCACGAAGACCTGACTTTAAACATTTAAACTCCCAGGCTGATGGTGGAGGCACTGTAATCTATCACCAGGAAGGTAGAAACAGATAAATCTGTGAGCTCAAGGTTCAGTGAGAGAGTGATTGAGGAAGACACTCAACTTTGATCTTTAGCCTCTACATTTATGTATGTGCCTGCCTGAGCTTGTGCGCACACACACAGACACACACACACACATACAGACACACACACACACACACACACACACACACACACACACACACACGGTGCTGGGGATCCGAGGACTGATGGTTGGTATCTGAGTGACTGGCCATTCATAGTGGGAATTCAGCCAGCTTATCTGTGCACACATAGTTTGGAAGAGATGCAGGAGGGAGGATTTTCCTCCAGGGGCAGCGAATTGATTTGGTACAGGAGTTTGGTGGGCCATGGCAGTGGGGCAGGGGGGTGAGGTGGGATGGGTCCATTTACTTCAGGAACTGGAAAACTGGATTCAGTGAAATTCTTCAGAGTGGTTGTTCCAAAAGCAGAAGTGAAGAAATGCTGAAAATTACTTGGTGTACTTTACATAATCATTTTCCTGATTACAGAACTAAAATCAGAATGCAAGCGCCAGATGCAACTTGGAAAGAGATGGCAGGAAATTACAAAGGCCAGCTAACCGGAGCTAAGCACTGCCCATGGATAAAGCACTGTCCATATGAAGCATGGGTGAAGCATGTCCACAGAGCTTCACAGTCTCTGTGACTTAAAGATTATTTTGGGTCCTCAACACCTAGAGCAGAGGCTCTCCCTGAAGCTATAGCCTGACTGTGGTATCCATTTCCCAACAGGGCTGCATTGTCTGGCCTCAGTGGGAAAGCATGCACCAAGGTTGGGGAATACCCAAGGGGAGCCTCACCCTCTCAGAGGAGAAGGGGATGGGGGATGGGAGATGGGGGAGGGGCTCTGTGAGAGGGGGTAGCACTTGGGGTGTAAATGAATAAAGTAATTAATTAATAAAGGATTATTTTGTAAGTATCTGTATATCTATAATTTTGATGTCTCTATTCACTTTATACTACTTTATCTAATTTACATATTCAATCATTCTTTTTTTTTTTTCCTCGAGGCAGGGTTTCTCTGTGTAGCCCTGGCTGTCCTGGAACTCACTCTGTAGACCAGGCCAGCCTCTGACTCCAGAGTGTTGGGATTAAAAGCACACACCAACATTTACAATCATTTATTAATGTAACAAATTATATATAGGTTTGATTACTTTTCTTTTTATATATTTATTAATTAAATTATTCATATTTATATGTTATTCACATGTTTATTTATTTATATATCTATTTGTTTTGTTTTTTTTTTTTGAGACCAAAATCTCACACTACAGTCCGGGCTAGCCTATAATTTGCTATGTACCTCAGGCTGGCCTCAAACTCCTGCCTCAGCCTTCTGAGCGTTGGGACTATAGGATGGAACTACCACACCTGGCAGGAGAAATGAAACCAGTACAGAAGCCAAATACCCACAGTGTTAGCGTGGTACATTTTATCTTTTGGAAGACCCCTGCCCCAGAGGAAAGATAGCCTTTGTGGCCAAGAGAACACAGCCCATGCTTTCTATTTCTGCCCTCAGATACCAAGAAAGAGTCCCACCAATGGCTACATTTCCAAAGGCAAATTACAGAATGACCACTTTCTGGTTTTGCTCATACAGATGAGGAAAACACAGAAGGAAGTGATAGCTCAGGAAGAATCATAAATGTGAAAATATGAAAGTGGAATTTCACAGATAAACTCAGCCAGTTAGAGGGGTGGGCTGTGGATCGCTGTGGGGAAGTGGTGTGCTTTCCCGGGACTCCTGGACTCCTGGGCGTGGCCTTGTGTTTGGGTCCCTCTCTGAGCTGGCCTCTGGTTCTCATCTGATGCTAAGGTTGTTACTTGGTGTTTTATTGTGCTTGCTACAGAGAAAGGCTCATTATGCATTTTGGTGGTCGAATCAATTACTTCTGCCTGATTGAGCCAGCACACAACTGGCTGGTTTTCTCATGGTGCAGTTGAGTTGCTCCTCAAATCTTCTCTGAGACTCATCTAACAAAGCAGGATGCTTTAAAACCCAGCAGGAGCCTGGTGGGAAGGCAGTCATACACATGGCTCATTTCTGCGAATCACACCCAGGAAATCCAGTTTATCTAAACAAATAGCCTAGTCCAGGAGGGCGGGCTGAGGAAGAGCAACTGGGGGTAGCCGTAAAATGTTAAGTATTGCATAGCTGGATAAAGAAGGATCAGGAGATCCAATGACTGTTTAAATTACGATAGACTGTAAGCTCACCGGTGACATCTAATCTGGCCATATTTCCCACAGTTATTCTACCCCGGCCGCGTTTGCTTTCCCATCAGTATTGGATCATGGAGCTGTCAGCTGGAGTTTTTGAGGGGTGATTTGTTGCCCTAATGATGATACTGAAATCTGTTTATGGTTGTTTATCTAAGGGTCATCTTTCTTCTGAGGCAGGCTTCTTCTCTGGGGATTCTATTTGGTCAGCATTCTTCAATTCCCTAAACAGAACAACTGTTAGTATTATGCAAAGGGCAGGGACTCTGTTCCTGTTAGTTTTATGACCGATGACTGCATCCCAGTCAGCACACCAACTATGCTAAGAATCATGCCTTATGCATTCAAGATGCTTTAAAGTATCCTGAGACCATAAGCAAGTATCATTTCCTACTCTAGTTCTGGATAGCAGAGCAACCACAGACATCAATTACGTGAATAGCATAGTCATCATATATGATGGGCACTTTACAATATGCCAGCCACTGTTAACAGTGACATTCCCAGCATGTGGGTCCTGTTATCATTCTACTTTATGAGTAAGGAGATCAAGGCATAGGAAGCTTAAGCAACTTGTCCAAAGTCATTTAGTTGGTAATCTTTGTGCCTCATACTGGGGGGGTGGGGGGGGCGCAGCATGATGTGGAGCCCTGCTTCACAGCAACTAACTGAAGTCTCAATCAGGGCAGAGGGGAATGGGTGCAAACTGCTTCAGCTACAGTCAGCAGTGTTCCCAAGAGGGCTCTGTACTTCCTTTAAATTATGTGGGATTTTGGAAATAACCTTGTCCAATGCCTGTATTCTACTCTGTAAGAGAGTTGGTTTTATCCCAAATATGAACCAATTTTCCAGAACCAATGAGACACGCCCCCCCCCCACGTGCCTTGTTTATCTTGGAGTCTCTGGTGGCCCTCACATAACCTCTCTTGCTCCTGTTGCTAGTATGTGTCTTCCTGTTGGAGAATTGTAGGGATCACAATGACACAGGTATTAGCAAGCAGTAAGGGCTGACTCCAGGGTTGCTGCTGGGTAGCTCAGGGACATGGATGAGTGATCTGTAGTGTAGGGCTTGGAATTTATCATATGTAAAATAGGGGGTCGGGTCACTTGGAACTGTTCCTGAAGGGAAGGCTCTAGAAGGGCTGGGGAAAGAGCAGAAGGCTGCCTGGTGCCTTCAATTGCACACTTGACATTTTGTAGCAAAAATAGCTAGCTAGCTAAAGATAGATAGATAGCATAGATTTGAGGGAGAATAAGGGTGTGGGAGAGTAGGTAATATGGGAGGTGTTGGTGGGAGAAAACCAAAGGGGAGAAATGAGTTCTACTTATTTCAAATGTGTAATGCTTGAAAAAAGCTAACGATGAAAGGAGATGTCTTCCAAAGGCAGTCCAGGCTTTGAGCTGAAGTAGCAGAGCAAAGTCTCTCCTTCCTCTGGATCCTACCTGCTTCTACCTGGTGTGAGTTCATTTCAGAAATGACTTCAGTACACAGTTGCTCACTTTGTCATTTGTTACATCTAGTTTTAAACGATTTCTCCTGGGATTTTCTTGGTATGGGAATCAGAGGCTATGTACTTCTGCTTTTTGAATCAGGACAGGGGTTCAGTCAGAAGTTTCAAGAGACTTTCATTTTGTGTTTTATCCTTGTGTTAAATATTGCCTGGGAAAACTGCACATTCTATCTATCTATCTATCTATCTATCTATCTATCATCTATCATCTATCATCTCTTGTGTGCCTTCTATGAATCTATTATCTATTATCTAATCTATCTTCTATCTATCAACATTATCTATCTACCTCCCAATAATCTATTTTATATCATCCCCACATCATTTTTCATTTGAAATAGCTCCATCCAATAAAAACGTTACTGTGAAGTAAAGTAAGTTTACTTGGGAAGATTTGAGTGTCAGGATTAAGTTGCTTGGCCAGCACAGCCATATATCCTTCTTCTAAGGATTATGAAAGGAACTAAGACATTTAGTGCTTTAAACTGGCCCAGTATCAAGAAAAACAAGGTAGGGTATGTAAAGACTTTAGACAGGTTTCTCTCAACAGCCTTTGTGAAGTGTGAAACACTTTTTTCAGTGTTTGGTGTGTGCCATCTGCTAAGTGGGGAATTCATTCATCCTCCCAGGGACACTCCTGGTTAGTCATTAGTATTCAGGGTGACTATTAGCACTGCCATCTTTCTTTCTATATGGCTGCTGAAACATGACCAGAACAAGAACCACACCAATAAACACATGAATGTGAAAAGGAGAAATCTCAGGGGCCTACCCCTAAACAAAATACCATAGGCAACTAAGAAAGGCTGAGATCAGGAGAAATAGTCTTCCCTAAGGATGGGGTCTTTCGTTATTCAATATAATTGGTCATACCTGAAATTATTTAATACAAGTAACAATAAATGGATAGAGCAATTTGTAGTTCTATATTTATGTACATATGTGTGTTTATATGTGTGCAGCAAAAACAGAGAGAGAGAGAAAGAAGATTTGAGGGAGAACAAGAGATGGGGGACTAGATAATATGGGAGGTGTTGGAGGGAGGAAATCAAAGGAGAGACATGATATAATTATCTTTTAATTTAATTTTTTTTAAAACCAAAAAGCATTATCATTGGAATACAAAGAGCAAATAGCAGCCTTCTGGTCTGGGCCAGTGCCCTGAGCAGACCTTGGGCATGAATTTCTCAGTCCACCCCAAAACACCCAGAGGAAGCTCCACCCCCAGGCCAGGCACTCTAACACACCTAGGATCATAGGATCACAGGTGAGGAGGACACATCTATCACAACACCGGGAGTAACTGGGACCAGTGGGATCCAGGGACCCAGGAACCCCATCAGACCAGTGGCATGGGTTCCTTTCAGTATGGGCTGGTGCCCTGAGCAGATCTTGGGAGTAAACTCCTCAGCCAGTCCCATGACACCCAGAGGAAGCTTCACTCCCAGGTGCTCTAACACACCCAGGATCCCGGGATCCTAGGATCCCAGGATCCCGGGATCCCAGGAGATTAGTCACAGCAGCATCTCAGGGTCTCAGAGACAGCTTGACTCCCAGGAGCTGACACACCCAGGATTTCACGATTACAGGATCCCAGAATCATAGAATCCCAGAAACAGCTGGTCTCTGAGGAGTTCAGACACAACCAGGATCACAAGAAGGACAGGTTCCAGTCAGATATAGGGAGGACAGGTAGCAATAGAGATAACCAGATGACAGGAGGCAAGCACAAGAACATAAGCAACAGAAACCAAGGTTACCTGGCATCATCAGAAGCCAATTCTCCCACCATAGCAAGTCCTGGATACACCACCACACCAGAAAAGCAAGATACAGACCTAAAATCACTTCTCATGATGATGATAGAGGACTTTAAAAAGGACATAAATAACTCCCTTAAAGAAATGCAGGAGAACACAGGTTAACAGGAAGAAGCCCTTAAAGAGGAAACTCAAAAATCCCTTGAATTACAGGAAAACACAATCAAACAGGCGAAGGAAATGAACAAAACCATCCAGGATCTAAAAATGGAAATAGAAACAATAAAGAAATCACAAAGGGAGACAACCCTGGAGTTAGAAAACCTAGGAAAGAGATCAGGAGTCAGAGATGCAAACATCACCAACAGAATACAAAGAGACAGAAGAGAGAATCTCAGGTATAGAAGATACCATAGAAAACATTGACACAACAGTCAATGAAAATGCAAAAAGCAAAAAGCTCCTAACATGAAACATCCAGGAAATCTAGGACACAATGAGAAGACCAGACCTAAGGATAATAGGTATAGAGGAGAGCGAAGATTCCCAACTTAAAGGGCCAATAAATATCTTCAACAAAATTATAGAAGAAAACTTCCCTAACCTAAAGAAAGAGATGCCCATGAACATACAAGAAGCCCACAGAACTCCAAATAGACTGGACCAGAAAAGAAATTCCTCCCGTCAAATAATAATCAAAACACCAAATGCACTAAACAAAGAAAGAATATTAAAGGCAGTAAGGGAAAAAGGTCAAATAACATATAAAGGCAGACCTATCAGAATTACACCAGACTTCTCATCAGAGACTATGAAAGCTAGAAGATCCTGGGCAGATGTCACACAGACCCTAAGAGAACACAAATGCCAGCCCAGGCTACTATACCCAGCAAAACTCTTGATTACTATAGACGGAGAAAACAAGATATTCCATGACAAAACCAAATTTACATGATATCTTTCCATAAATCCAGCCCTACAAATAGATGGAAAAATGCCAACACAAGGAGGAAAACTATACCCTAGAAAAACAAGACAGTAATCTTTCAACACACCCAAAAGAAGATAGCCACACAAACATAATACCACTTCTAACAACAAAAAATAACAGGAAGTAACAATCACTTTTCCTTAATATCTTTTAACATCAGTGGACTCAATTCTCCAATAAAAAGACATAGACTAACAGACTGGATACATAAACAGGACCCAGCATTTTGCTGTGTACAGGAAATACACCTCAGTGACAAAGACAGAAACTACTACCTCAGAGTAAAAGGTTGGAAAACAATTTTCCAAGTAAATGGTCCCAAGAAACAAGCTGGAGTAGCCATTCTAATATTGAATAAAATCAAGTTTCAACCAAAAGTTATCAGAAAGATAAGGAAGGACACTTCATACTGGTCAAAGGAAAAATCTACCAAGATGGACTCTCAATTCTGAACATCTATGCTGTAAAAAATCGCAGGCAGTGCAATAATAATATATGTTTAAAATACACAAATATGGCACAGTTCAGGTAAGTCACACATTCAGAAGGGTAGATAGAACTCAAGAGATTGTTTTCTAAAGCATTCTCTCTCTCTTTTTTTTTTTTTTTTGGTTTTTTGAGAACCATTCTTAAACAGTGATTATAATTGAAATGATTATAATTTTATAGAATTTTACTAAAGTTCACTGATACAATTTTATTTGTTGCTAATACTTTGAATTCTTTTATTTTCTACATCTGTGACTTAACTATTAAAAAACTTAAATGTCCTGAAAAAAAAAATCCCACACTTCATTCTTTACAGAAATAGTCACTACATAACTAGAAATATTTAATGGGTAACTTTAGCAAGTGTTATAGGTATCTGATGATACTCAGTGAAATGGCCTTGGGAAATGCAAAGGAATGGTGCTCTTTGGTCAGAGTGAAGCTAACATATCTTTAAGGGAGAAAATTGGAGGTATTTGAATTTTATGGTCACATTAGGGAAGTGAGTCCTGTATATTTTAGAAGACTAGTACTTATTTTCTATGAATTTAGTCAGGAGTTGTCAATTTATTTCTAGTTGAATGTGACAGTAGTAAGGTTTTCAAAGTCTACTGAAAACAAGTAACATTAAACATGTGATTTATGAGATTAGGCTGTGTGCTATTTTGACTGAAGTCAACTTTCCTTTTTCATTTCAAAGGAGAAAATGTGAATGGCCTATAAAACTGTAAGAGTTGATCTGTCAGAAATAATTTCCAACTACATAATGTTTTTACAAAGTGATTTAATTTATTTTAATCATATTTATAGTGTGAATGTATAAGATGATGATAATATTGGCTTCTTAAGTTTTAGCCTAGAAAATAGCATTTTAATTATTATAGAAATGTCTACATGTAATTTCATAATTTATTAATTCTGTATTTAATTTTGACATGTTTCTCATAATTCACCATTGTATATAATATTGTGATAAATATCCCACAGTATATACATATTTTTGTCAACATAAATTCCTAGAAATAAGTTGACTAGATAAAATTTTGTGCACAATTTATACTTTGGTACTTGTTGGTAAAGTGTTCATTAGAAGTACTGTATTGATTTGTACTGTTATATGGAACATTTCTCGAAAATTCTCTAGCAATTAAATTTTATTATAAAAAAACCCCAAGAGCATACAGCAGATGAAGATCAGAACTCTCCACTGGTGTCAAAGACCTCCAACTTCACAATCCCTTCCTTCAGTTGTTTACTGACAATGTAAATTATTCACGAGTCTCAAGGGAACTTGTTGTGCCATAAACCTTTTGATAAATAACTTAAAACTATGGATCTCTCCAAAACCAATGCAATACATTTATAATATGTATACAACAAAATGTTGTACAATTCCCATGATTTGTATAAGCCGGGACAAGCATGAGAAACACAGATATATGGTCATGATGCACAGACCTGCAGCCAATGGGAAACCAAATGGTCCAAATAGGAGTAACTCTCCTTTTCTGCAATGCTCACTGAGCCTTGGAGGGGGTGAAATTGATGTAACATTTGGGGACAAGCACACAGCAGTCACTTATTCTCTCCACCCTCACAGTTAGAAATACCTTCACTAGCCATTGCTCACTTCAAGTGAAAGTCTCTGAGCAAGGCTGAAAGACTCTTCAATCTATGGACTTAAACATAAATTTTTAGAAGGCAGTTTGACATCACATACATAAATTAAAATGAGGGCTCTAGGTTTTTCCATTGGACCTGTGATGTCCTCAGCCATTGCCTTTTGATTTTGCTTATAGTCCTAGGCATGAATTCCCTCCTGTGGATAGGGTCTCCAATCCAATCAGAAGAGAATGGTTGGTTACCCTTATACAGGTGCCGCTATTGCATTGGCAGGTTGTTATGTAGCTATAGGATTCACAGCTAGGCAAGACTGTTGATCCTAAGAATGGATAGACAAATTTCACTGCTAGATGTATGATAATGTGAAGAAATGATTCAGTAGTTCCTCATACTCCTGTAGATCTCTCTATATGAATTACTTTTGCATAGCTATAACTAGTACACATGACAAAACAACCTAAGAGAGGAATGACTTAGTCTGGGTCACGTGTCAGTCATGGTGGAGAAGACAAGACAGACCACAGGAGTAGGGTGTGGTGGAGAAGTCGTGGCAAGCAGAAGGTAAATGAGGAACAAGGCCAGCCGTAACCTTTACGACCCAGCTCCTAGTGACCTACTTCCACCTTTCAAAGGTTTCATAGACTCTCAAAATAGCATTATCAGCTGAGAAACGCCTTCAAAACCAGTGTGTGTGTGTGTGTGTGTGTGTGTGTGTGTGTGTGTTATTCCAGATTCAAACCATAACACCACCCCTTTGTAATAAGATTTTGCCTATTAGCCCATCAAACGTATTTCTTGTTTCTCTAGCCCTTGAATCTGGGCTTGGAAATGGAAATTGCTTTGGTCAATGAGTCCTTAGTAAATGTGAGTGGGCCGAGGATTAATAGTGCTTGCACATTGGTGTTTAAGACACTCGTTGTTAGAGCTAGCCTGCTGCCCTTTAAACAAGCCTGGGCATGCCTGTTTCTGGATGAGGACTCAGTAGTACAGAAGTCTTTAATGTCCCAGGGAAATCCAGAGATATGTGAATAAAGCTAGCTTAGATTTTTCAGCCTTAAACCCAAAGAGTTTTTCAGTGCATTTGGAGAATCATAGAAATGATGTGGCCTTGGCTTTTGGGAGATGAGTTGGACAACAGAAGTTAGTAAGTCAGAAAACAAAATCATAAGTAGTCTACTCTTTTTTTTTTTTTTTTTTTTGTGAAACCAAAAGTAGTCACAAAATATTGGTAAGGAGTATGTTCCTATTGTTTGAAAGCTCTATAGTGAGCTGGCTGGAAAAGATAAAGGGATGCTGTGTTGAAATTTATGATTCCCAGCAGAGGCCCAGGCAGGGAACGCTAAGACCAACATTAAGGTTGCTAATGTAGGAGGAAGGTTCAAGTAAAGCCAATGGTTTTACCTGTGGAAATCTTTGATGTTACTGACTTGTTTGTGGTGTCTTAGGGGTCAGGAAACGGGATTCCAGGAAAGTCCCACTGAAGACACAGATGAAAATATTCTAGGTTTTTGATTGTAGGTCCTCACAGTATCAAGTTACAACCTGTCACCCAATTTTCATTCATGGACATGTTTATAGACCCCAATGGAGTCCTTTGGCTTAAGTGAAGAGAGGGATCCTTGGAAGAACCCATTGGACTTGCCATGAAGTTTATGTTGTAGATATTTTCTTAGACTTCTTCATACTTTTACCATGTAACAGGTGATTGCACAGAAAGAGAAAGAGCCTGACTCTTAGACATTTTTGAACCCCTGATTTTGAGCTGAGTTGACATTAACTGCTAGGTAATTCCTAAACTATGGTTATGTGTATGTGCAGATTTGCCTTAAGTCTGTCTCACGATGATGTCAGCATTTTTCTTCAGTTCCTTTAAAGAATTATGAATTTTCATATCTGTACACATTCAAATGTGCACACACACATATAATCTTACTTCATTTATACCTGACCCCTGACTCCTTGACTCTTCTGTCCTGTCATGGTTTCTTTCCTCCCTTCAAATAGTCCTCTTTTACTCCTCTCTCTCTCTCTCTCTCTCTCTCACACACACACACACACACACACACACACCTCTGATTCTGCATATGAAAGAAAACTTGTGCTATTTGATATTCTGAGTTTGACTTGTTTCTCTTAACACCATATTTTCCAGTTCTTGAAAACATAATTAGAACAGATATAGTTGGCAGAACCCCACATTGGCTCTTGCTGATTGATGGAGTCAGGGCTGAAATACTAGGAAAGGACTAACTGGGAGCCTGAGGCAATAGCTGGCATGCAGCAAGGTGACCGGTGTTGCCACATCAGGATAATAGGTACTGGTGCAGTCCTCAGAGCCTTCCATAATTCTGATGGATGCACCTATGACATTTTAACTTTCCTGTTTAGTCTAGATAGAAAATAAATACATGCTGAGAAGAAAGAGCAGGTAACTGAGTTTAATAATATGTTTATTCATTTTTTTAAGGTTATTGTGGATTTGTTATCTGTGTTAGATCATTTCTGTATCCCGCTGGGTACCACACATATCCACTCTATTAGTGGCATCCTTGGCCTGGGTGTGTTTGGTGTGTCAAAGGGTGCGATATATGTCGTGACTCCTGGAGTTTGATGCATGGTAAGGTCTCTCAGTCAGCTGCTCAGAGGAATTGGTAGAAACTCCTTGAGGAATGAGAGAAGAAAAAGAAAGCTGTCCACATCACCTATCCCTGTTGCTATGAAAGAAAAAGGACACAAACCCATCATTTTTGGTGGCTTTTTATGGCCTTTAGAGAAAACACATGCCGTGCTTGAATGCACCCCTGTGACTCAGCAAGTGACAGAAAGCTATCCGTTTGAAGCAGGCTGAGGAAGCTAGAGGCATGTTAACTTAGTCTGGGTTAAAGGGTAAGCGGATTCAGCAGATTCAGTGCTGGCTGAGGTCAGGTGTGTGTGGCTCTGTGTAGTCTCTGAGCGTCTGTGATGGAAGGAGCTAGAGTGAGACAATAGCAGCATGCCTATGATTTGGGGACATCTCCATGGGTCTTTAAGCATTTTCAATTTTCCTTCTGACAATCATGTACTTCTTACTCCTGGGCCATTGCAGAAATTCAAGCATGACTGTAAGCAGCCACATAACCTGAGCTGCTCTAATTGACTTTGGAATTATCTGACCCCCAACGTCATAAAGGTGGACACAGTAGTAGGATTATAGTCAATTCAAGGTAGTTGGGAAGGTCTAAGAAGTGTGGCCTTTTAAGGCAGGGTCTCACTAGATAGCCTTGGTTGGCCTAAAACTTGTGTTGACCAAGCTGGCCTCAAACTCACAGAGAGCCATTGGCTTCTTGCCTCCCAAGTCTTGGCATTAAAGGAGTATGCTACTATTCCTGGCTAGTTTACTCGGGAGGCAGAGGCAGGCAGATTTCTGAGTTCGAGGCCAGCCTGGTCTACAGAGTGAGTTCCAGGACAGCCAGGACTACACAGAGAAACTCTGTCTCGAAAAACAAAAAACAAAAACAAAAACAAAGAAAGAAATTTTAAGTCAGTGAATGCATCGCATGGTCAGATGGAGTGAGCCACTGCAATGGCTCCTCCTGTTCACTAACCCTGCTTCTCTCTAGGTGTATCCCTACAGATGCTCATATGGATGATCGTGGGCAATTATCTGGTATTAATTGAGAAAGCAGGGTTGATCTTACCCTACATGTGCTTTCCGATGAGGGTGATATTATATAGAGGCGCATTTTTGTAGCATAGTCCCACTCCATGTTGGCAGTGATGGAACCTATACAAGAATAGGTTCAGAGAGTGTAACTATATCCAGTGACTCCTTTGGCTGTGGGGAAGGATGTCTCCATTTGTGAATCAGGTCATTCATAGATAGATGGTGTTGTTTCTTTCAGAAACTCAGAAGGGTTTATGATAGGCATGTAGAGAAAAGGCATAAGAATGATTGAATCCTCAAAATTAGGCTTTAAGAAGAACGCCTTTGTTCCACATGTCAGGGCTCATTGAAGGCTACCTTTTATAGAGAAGGTTAACATGGCAAGAAGACCCTTCCTGTGGGCAGCATTCGGCTCTTTTCCAGCCACTCCGATGTCTGAAACATGGGCCAAAAAGAAAATTACCATAGTAGTTGCAATGGAAGTTAAACATGGGCTCAATGACACAAACTTGTCCTATTAACCTAACTTGTTATCACTACTGGATACTCAACCTGCTGGTGTCAAGAGCCAAGTCCAAGTCATTGGAGACAATGCCCTCTGGCAGGTTGATTACCACTTACATCAAGAGGAGCATGGAATTCTGTTTTTCCTGGAGTAGACACTATTCTAGACATATATCTGCTGTTTTTGCCTATAGAGTTTGCCAGGCTCAGCATCTGTGGACTGAACAGATGCCTTATTTGCCACATGACATTCCACATACTATTGCTCCTAACTGAGGAACTAATTTTACAATGACGAAGTGTGGTAATACTTTCATGCTTATGGGATTCCCTGGCCTTAATCTGTCCTGCGGCTCACAGAAGCATCTGTTTTATGGAGGGGCATCGTGGCTCCATGTGGGCAAGCATGTCTGCAGGAAGAGCAGAGCTTAGTGAGTAAAGAGCCATTTTACAAAGTGCATCAAATGCTTTGAGCCCGTGACCAATCCCCGTGCGTGTTCTCTAACTAGAGCACACTTGTGCAGGAGCGAAGAGGGGGCAGGGAGCGAAGGCTTTGGAAATGTTTGTCCCAATAGCAACATTCCTGCGCAGACAGACAGCTGTGAACATTTGCTTTCCGTACTTGCAGTCTGCAGCTTTAGGTTCTATGGCTTTACAGATCTGGTTTCCAGTAAAAAGAGCGTGTCGTAGTAAACACCGCAATAAGTGGATGCTCTTATGTTCCCTCATGTCACCAAGCCAAGGAGTGAAGGGAGGTAGCTGTGATGTCAAGAGTAGCCACTCTTCTAGTAGGTTCGTTGCTTAAAATAGTACCAGTAAAAGCATATGTAGGATCCAAGGGAATCTTTGGATTTACTGGTGGTATTTTCATGCTAATCTGGACGCTTGTGGACTCCCAGAGATTGAATAACCAATCAAAGAGCATACAAGGGCTGGACCTAAGTCCCTTGCACATATGTAGCAGATGTGCAGTTTGGTTTTCATGCAGGTCTCCAACAACTGAGGCCGAGGCTTACCCTGACTCTGTTGCCTGTCTATGGATCCTGTTCCCCTAACTGTGCTGTCTTGTCTGGCCTCAGTGGGAGAGGATGCTCCCAGTCCTGCAGTGACTTAAGGTGCCAGGGTGGGTTGGTATCCAGGGGGAACCTTCCACTTCTCAGAGGTGAAGGGGAGTGTGTATGGGGGGGATCATCTGAGGAGGGGACTGGGAGAAGGAGGGACTGCGAACAATATAAAGTGAATAAATCAATTAATGGAAAAAAAAAGAAAAAAAAAAGTTAGTACTTCTAACAGGCAGGGCTGCTAAGGATTCAGAGTCCCCCTGAATAAAGTTTTAGGTTATTGTATGAAGTCAAGATGATGGCGAGGTGCAAAGATGGTTGGAGACAAAGGGCAGACAGACAAGAAGTGAAATAAGGCACAGCATCCATTCTGACCTTGAGGTTGCAGAATGACAAGTGTAGTGGCCATTCACACTTCCTTATGTATATATATGTATGTGTTCATTCATTTATATGATGCAGTTGCAGAACTGTACCTGTAGTAGCCATTCACACTTCTTATGGATATGTGTGTATATCTTCAATTCATCTATGATACAATATACAACTTCCATTCCCCTTCTAAAGTACATGGCTGGTGATTGTATTTTGTCACTATAATGAAATACTAGAATCAATTACTCTATAGAGAGACAATGTTTGTTTGATTATGTTTCTGGATCTTCCAGTACCTAACTGGGTAGCCCCATTGCTTTGAGACAGTGATCAGTGTAACCCACCATAGCCTGAGTTCACAGTGAGGCAAACTGTTTACATCATAAGTTAGGAAAGAGAAAAGCGGAGAACCATCCAGTTCCCTCAAGTCACATCCTAGTGACCTAAGGACCTGATACTAGGTTCTATCTCCCAATAGAGCCAATACGGACACTATTAGTCAGAGTTCTCTATAGGAACAGAACACATACACATACATACACACTGGTATGTACACACATGTATGTACACACACACACACACACACACACACACACACACACTAGTGTGTGTATCTATATACTGAAGAAAAAAGAGCAGGTGTTAAGAGTTCCCTGGTCTGATCACTTTCAATGAAGGCTTAGAGAAATCCATCTTTTTCTAACATTCATTATCAAAGAATCTTCCGTGTCTCCGGGGTCCCAGTACCTTCTGGAACACCTGTGGTTTCTCGCTTAGGGGAAGGGCCATGAGCTGGTAAATGGCAGGAGAGCAGAAAGGAGATGAGAGAGCTGTGATCATGGCTGAGGGCAGAGAGGGACGCACGCGCACGCATGCACGCACGCACGCACGCACGAGGCCCAGTGGGGAGCAGCGCCAAGATTGGGTGGGGAGACTCTAAATAGAAACGTTGCCTTGCTCGCAGATTTCAGCTGCAGTCCTTCATTTTCAGCTTCATGTTGTTTTCAGAGTTATGCAGTAAGTAATAGCAGACCCTGAGTAAACCTCTGGGGGAGGCCAGACACGCCCTAAAGTCCTAGGACTCAAACCTCTGAAAGCGCATCAATGCATCCTAGCAGGGCCCGGGAAGCTCTTCCTTGGGAAGAAAATCAAACCTTTATAGGGCATGCACAATCTCCAGAACATTGTGGAGACAGAATGATCCTCTAGGAAGGGTGGTTTTGTGGAAGTGTTTATTCTGTGAGAGACAGGCAGTACCACTGAGGGCAAAGAAGGGAGAGGGGTAGTCTAGGCAACAGCATCAGTGAAGGTGGCCCGAGGGGCCCTTCCTGAAGTATCTGAGAAGGTAGGAGTCGATCTTTCTGCCAACACTATTTCCACTAATTTTTTTTCCCGAGAACCAGTATATGGCAGGAATGTGGTGAGTACCTTTTTGTGTGTGTGATCTTGTTTAGCACCTCCATAGTCTGGAGGGATTGATGGGGTCACCCAAAGTCAGAAAAGAAGGACAAAGAGCCACATGATCACAGAACTGGGGCTCAAGCCTGTCTCTGACTCCCCAGCTCAGGCTTCCGAACACTGGTGTGCACGCTTTAGTGGCTTTCCTTTGATTCCCTAAGAGGAAGGCCTCACTTGATGTCATAAAGCTCAGAACAAGGCTATCCTGGGGATACTGTGCATTAGCACATGATGGGGGAGGCTCTCTTTGGCCTCCTGAGGTGTGTTTTGCTTATTTGGTGTATTCAGTGAAAAAAAAAAAGAAAGAAAAGAAAAGAAAGGAAATAAAAAATAAAAAGTGGATCTATCCATTTATTTATCTATCTATCATCTATCTATCATCTATCTATCTCTATGTATCTATGCATCTATGTATCTATCATCTATCTATATCTATCTATGTATCTATGCATCTATGTATCTATGTATTTATCTATGTATCTATGTATCTTTCTATGTATCTGTCTGTCTATCGGAAAAGCTTTCTCTTGGTGATCATGTGATTCACCTTCTCTTAGCCTCTAAACTTTGAAGCTTAACTCACCTTTGTCTGTGTTCCCTCATCAACTCTTGCCTGAAAGGCAGTGTTAGGTTGAGGAGAAATAAAGAGATTCAAGACAGGAATTTGGTTCCCAGGAAGTCACTGACTTATGTTTGAAGACTCAGACCTTTGTAACCACATGTGTGAATCATATGTGCCAGTAAGACCCACTTGGTCAAGTGAAAGCTAGTGAGGAAATTGTGATGAACTTTCTCTTAAAACTAAGATGATTTGCTAGGTGACTAACAAGCTAGGTGAATGATGAGCTAGGTACTCACCTGTCATCTCAGTGTACTAGAAGCTGAGGCAGGAAGATCTTGAGTTTAAGGATAGCATGAGCTACCTAGACAGGCTAAAGATCATCACATCATAACCCCAGAAAGAAAGAGGATCACCATCACTGAAGAATGACAGAGTTGTGTTCGTGAAGTTAAGATCACAGAGCAAGTTTTAGTCTTAGTCTGGCCTAGTGCCCTCTCTTATTGGCCCAACCTTCAGGCTGGGAGTGGAGTGGGTCACTCTTCAAGCTCCATTTCTGCTCTGGAGTTTTATGATGCTCAATGAAATGTGTTGAGTAGCCAGACAACTTAAGATGTAAGAAGTTTAACCAAAGCTATAAAATACCCTCTTTCTGGTTTTAGCAAAAGCTGGAACTATTTCTCCCTAGTTCCTCATGTTTTATGTATTTAAAAGATAAAACAGAGACAGAAACTAGTAGCAGCGTCTGTCCCGCACATTTCCCTGCTTCTGACGTCCTTAGGCTGTTTTCTTGGTTATTATTTCTTCACATCATGTACATCTGAGAATGAAAGAATAAGTGTTACATATACTGCTACACAGCTTTCTGGATCCTACGCACAAAGAAAGGCAAGAGGGATGGGAAGCCTGAGGCCCCGCTTATATCCTTCGCTTATATCCTTCGTATTGAGAGAGGCCCCAGCTTTCACCAAGCCCAAGATTTGCTGACTCATCAGAGCCCAGTCAGAGCCACAGGGAATGCTCAGCTCTGATTCACCCTATTTACTCATTTGTTAATTTTTGTGCGTGGATAGAAGACTTATTTTTGAACACTCTGAGAAGGTAATTCAAGGGAACACAGGATTGAGCTACAGGATTGAGCTGCAAGACAGAGTCATTTGCCCCAAAGAAGTGAGACAAGAGAGTGTTGAGCAGGCTCTGAGAAGCCTGACAGATTTGTAGCAGAAACTGCTTTTGATGAAGCATCCCACAGCAGCCTTGTGGGTATTGAGGAGGGAGCTCTTCCAGGTTCTTGATTACAACCAGACCATTATCTGCGGCTTTCTGTGATAAAGACAATGCACAATTTCTTTTACCCTGCCCGTCGGGACTCACTAGGATTCCTTTCAGGGGGACTGGAAAGCAGATAGGATGGAGCTCAGGCCCCTCTTGGGTAGGCAGAGACCAGCGAGGCTGGCTACACAGAATGCGCCTCCACGGTGGTTGGATTCATGCGTGTAGCGCCATGCCTACATCTGTTATACTTTTAGTAAGCCCCAGCTCCTTGTTTTCAATAAGATTCTCATGTTCTTATTTAGACCCTTATGGTATGTCCCTGATCCATTTTTAAGGCTATAGGGCCATATAATAATTAAGACACTTCCTATATAGCAAGAACTCCCTATATAGCCAGGATGCCTGTCTTAGTGCAAAGCTGTTCGTGTAGTATGTTCCAATAATGACTTATTGGTTGATCAATTGATGAAATAATTAGATTGGGTTTCACAAAAACTAAGGTCTTTACTTTTGGATCTCTGTCTTCTTGAAATGTCTTCTACAGGGACTTCAGGTTAGACCTAGATGTGTAACAGGTGCTGTTCGTATGATACCTGTGGACAAATGGACTTGCTCTGTTCGTGAGGATCCATTTCCCATCAGGTACTGCCATAGATTGGCTGAAGGAAGACAAGGGTTTCTACAAACTCTCTGGTCTTATTTTTTTTCATTAAAAAAATAACATTGTTAATGTTGATCCCTTGCCTACTTTGGCAGGAATGTAAGAATGAAAGGCTTTCTTTCCTCCTGAAAATGGTTCTGATGGTTTTTTAAATTTTAGTTTTCTGTTTTATTTGAAAAAGGGTTTCACTATGTATCCTAGGCTATTCTTGAACTCACTGTACAGGCCAGCCTCCTGAATGGTGAACTTATACCCAGAAAGTAGTCTTGATTTATCAGTGCACGAGGAAAATTCATGTCAAACCACTCACTTAAGTTTTATATGCACACAACTGGTCATTATATTAATTCCTACTTTTAGAGGTAAGAAAAACAGAGACTCTGAAAAGTTAAGGCTCATGGTTAATGACTCACTCATACACAGCTAATTATAAAGGTTGAATCCATTATTTAGGTTTTTAGCATGCAAATTAGCTACCAGTAGGGAAAAGGAATCATAATCACCAATATCCCCTGGCTACAAACCCTGTGACTTACAGCCGCAGGCTGTCTACAGGATATGCTGGTGCAATTCTGGCACAGATGTAATGGGAATAACCTAATTTTAAAAATTAGATTTAAGATCCAGTCATGAGATAGAACCTGTACCCAATCCTGTTAAAGTGGCCAAAAACTCGAGGCTAGATAGGTTTAGGATCCTAGTGAAAATTCTACCACTATCATTCTGCTAAAAGAACATAGCAATAAAATGGCGTATTGCTTTACTCATAGATTGGTGCCCCACTCAACCATCATCAGAGAAGCTTTTTGCAGTAGATGGTAATTAATAGAGACCCATAACTGGACAATATTCAGAGAGTGAGAGGCTCTGGAGTATGTGGTCAGCCCTAAATGGGATGTCTTTATCAAATCTTTCCCCACAAGGCTCAGGGAGGCATAAAGATTGTAAGTGTCAGAGGTGGTAGATGTCTCTAAGACCACATCATCCAGACACAACAGGACTGATGCATGTAGGAAGTTACAGAGGCCTGCACAGGTTCAAACCAGATGGGGCTCCTAGGCCTGAGATTGGGAAGTGGACACAAGGTCTCACCTCTAACAAAGAAGTTATTTCCTGGGGGAAAGAGAAAATCAGGGGTATTAGCAGTGTTAACTGATGTTCATAAACTCTTGAAGGTCAAAAACTGAAGCCATGATAAAATACAGAAGCATCATTCAAGTGAGCATCTTCCACTTGTATGGTTTCAGCCAGAAGTAAGAACTTGAAGAATAAGAAACAGGGTAGGTTAAAACTCACTAAAAACTTCTCAGAAAGTTTAATAAATAAAAACAAAAGCTAATCAACCAACCAACCAACCAACCAACCACAGAATCCCTAAACACTAGAACCAGTACTGAAATTTGAAAAGAGTTCCTGGCCATAACTTTCTTGGAATACAGTAAGAAGTTTTCCAGGATCATGGTGTAATTCACAGCAGACCACACGAGGACCTCTGTCTACCTTGGTGTTGGAAAGAACAAGACCTGGGGAGGGGGTTGGTGGTGGTCTATTTACCTCCCCAAATACTGAGAGTGGTTCTCTAGTTGAGGAGGTTGGCAAAATGGGAATCCAAACCAGCCTCTCCTCTCTCCACCTTTCTTGTGTTAATGAGAAACAAGCATGTGCTGGGATGGTTTGAGATAGCCTAGGCCAGGCCTCAGAACTGGAGAAATGTAGAGATAAAGTATCCATCGGCCCCAGCCTAGGTTTAGTCTTGATACAGCATCCGCTCGTTTAGAGGAGCAAGAAGTTGCTGACTTTTCCGCTTTCATCCCAAACTGGGTGAACTTTGACTCAGTAAGCAGTGGTTGGCAAGCAAGCATGGTGCTTTCACAAAGATGTCTGACTTTGCTAAAATTAGTGCCATGTAATCATGACTGTATGCTGCCCAATATAATCCATCTTGCAAAGAGGGGATGAGGATTTTCAGACAGATTTTTAGCAGCATCATCAAGAAGAGTTTGCAATCAGCTCTCAATCATGCCTCCTCGGGGAAAGGAACTGAGTGTGGTTCCCCTAGATGACATACAACTCCCCAATCCTCTCCGTTTGATTTTGATTAATGTCCGCGTCTTGCTGGAAGGCAGGTGTTCCTAGTGCTCTGGGAATTCAGCTCATTCCAGCCTCAGCACTGAAGGCACAAACAAGGCTGGAGCCATCTCCAGAGGCTTGGAAAGTTGAACAGTTTCCTCCAGAGGGAGTGGGAAGGAATCCTTCCCAGCTATCCTTGCGGTGACAAAACGTGCATTAATTGTCACAGTCTCATGAAGCACCACTCCACCAACAGAGCAGAGTGGCTTTCACCTCTCCTCTTCACAAGACTAAGCATTCTGCTTCAGATGAACCCAGACAACAGATGTGTGGATGTGGGGATCTTTTCTTTGTGGTGACACTGAGAAGATTTAAGCTTAAAAAAAAAAAACAACAACATAGAAGGTCTCTTACTTATTTGCCAACAGTTTCATATATGTGAACAATGCATTTTGATCAAATGACCCCGCTGTCCCCTCTTTTCCTCCCAAGGCACCCCAATGCATCTGCACCCTCCGTGGTCTGTCTTTCTTTGTTAATCACCCACTGTGTTCAATTAGCGCTGCCTGTTGAAATGTTGGCTGAGCTTGTTGATGTCATCATGTGCAGCTAATCATAGCTGTGGTGAGCTCATGGGTGTCGTGCTCATGTATGTCCTGAAGAGAGCGTTTCACAGCACCCCTCCTGTCCTTGTATCTTTTCTACCCTCTCTTTTGAAAATTTCCTTGATCCTTTAAAATTGACCAGCTTTTGAATCAGATAGCTGATTTGGAAATGTCATCTTAGGTATTTCCTATGTATATGTCTGAGAGGATACTGACAGTCATTGCAATGTCCCCATGGAATGGCTGAGCACATAGCCCAGTGAAGAACACTTTTCTATCACACACAAGGCCCTGAGCTAGATCCTTACAACACAGAAAGTAAACGGATCCAGTTGCTTCATGGGTAGTTACTGTGAAGTGATGCTCGCTTAGTTGTTCTATGTGATAATGATGAAATAGAGTGGGTGCTCTAGAAATGGTATCGTGCTCATAGGAAGAACCATTGGCAGGGCTGGGATGGCTCAGTTGATAAAGTGCCTGGTAGAGAAGCATGAGGACCCCAGTTCAGGTCCCTACCCCCCATGTGAAATCCACGTGTGGTACTGCCTGCAGTACTAGCGCTGGGTAGAGGGGAACACAGATTGGGTCCTTTGAGATCCATGGCCAGCTATTCTAGCCAATCAGTGAATTCCAGATTTTGTGAGCGACACCATCTTACAAAACAAGGCAAGAGGTGATAGAGAGGACACCCAACCATGGGCCTTCTCATGTGTGCACAATCATGTGTGCTTGTGTGTGTGCACACATGTACACATGCACACACACACACACCGAGAGAGAGAGAGAGAGAGAGAGAGAGAGAGAGAGAACTGCTTGACTTTTGCTTGATTTATTTTATCAATAAATAAAAATCTGTGACTAACATAGACTGCAAGCTAGTTCATAACTAATTGGGCATAAGCTTGCATTGTCATCATGGGAAAACAGATAAAATTCCACAAAGGATGTCTATGAAAAAAATAAACCATAGACACTTATGACTTGAGTGAACTTTCCCATCTGAAATTGCTACCTGCCAAAATTGTAAGTCATCAAATGTTTTACAACAGGCTAATTGTAACATGATAGTGGAACGGGTAGCCTAGCAGGTGCAAGCAAACACAGGGTGTCCTTCACTGCAACTTTCCAGATCCGGGAGCTGGCTCAGTTGGTCATGTGTTTCCTATGAGGGCACAAGAAGCCGAGTTCAATCCCCCACAGCCCACGTAAATGCAGCCCTTAGAGAATTCAAGCTAATTGGGCAAATGAAGCTTGAAGTTCACAATGTCTGTGTATCGCAATACCTGCCCAAAGGAGCTCACCCTACTTTGCTCTCTATTCACCGAGGATCACCCTTGCA
>JADRCH010000057.1:9420180-9431261 GCA_019843965.1 Rhynchomys soricoides
TTATTTTATCAAATGACAATGTCATTTTGACAAATGACAAACAAGAGCAATAGCAACTGGTGCATAGTGCCTGTAATTAGTTTCTCAGCAAAGACGCCTGTTGTTATTCAAGTATTCAGTAAGAGAACTTGAGGGCTTTGACACTCCAAGACACTTCTCGTACTGAGGAAGCCTGTGGGTTCTTGTCAATGGTTCCTTTCTCTCCCCCAGTCACCTTTGGGGTGTCAAGCAGCTTATCTCTCTCAAGAGTGGCAGCCCAGTGGCAGGCTTCAAGTTCCAGTCTTATCACTACTCTGCATGGCTCCTCCAAGCAAACTGTGAGCCCTACTTGACTCAGGCCAAGAGCTGTGTTGATTACTAACTTCAAACATCTGGTTTTCGTTCCGTGTGGTAGCAGACCAGAGCGGGTTGCTATACTGGCTGCTGTGGTCACTCAACAACCATCAGGACTAGCTATAAAGAAAATGTAACGTATCCTGTATCTACAGTCTGCCCAGCATAGAGTGGCTGAGGACTCTGCAGATCTGATGTCAGGCTAGGGAAAATGTTTATTGTATCTATCCTACACATTTATTTATTTGGAGGTCAGAGGCCTGCTGAAACAGGGTCACCCCTAGTACTGATGCTCCTGCAAGCACAGAGCGAGCGGCTTCTTGTTTAGGTCACGAAGCTCTGGGGAGGCTCCAGGCAGATGGTCCCTTAATGCATTTACAGACTTAGGAATTTGGCCTGATGGAAGTGCACAACTGGAACTTGGTCTGGAATAAACAGCCCTTACCCTCCACAGTGCCATGGGCTCTTTGCTGCCCCTCTACTAACCCTTCTGATAGCACCTTTAACTGTACCCTACTAGCTGTAGGGTGACAGAAGCAGCAAAGGAGCGAGCACTGGGTATTTAGCACATTTGCTCTTACACTCCTAACTCCCATGGGTCAGGCATTTTTACCTTGATCTAAGGGCAAGGAAGGAACTGGGGTTGAATTTTTCAGGTGCAGAAGGATCTGTGTCCTCAGGACCGAGAGCCAAAGAAGAACATCTTCCCTGCTGTTTCTCCTAGCAGGAAAACCCTGATGTGGCCCCTTCCCCCTCATAATATTTTAGGCAGACTGACCTTCGAACTGTAGTGATGGTTGCTATGAGGACCCTACAACAGTGTGTTTTTAAGGCTGCTTGTTCATGTCATTTTGACAAAATACCTGACGAGATCAGTTTAAGGAAGGGTTTCTTTTGGTTCATAGTTGGAGGGTACAGGGTGTTGTGTCAGGGTGTGTCTGCACTCAGGAAGTAGAAAGGGGAGAGAGAGAGAGACAGAGAGAGAGAGAGAGAGAGAGAGAGACACAGAGAGAGACAGAGACAGAAACACAGAGACAGAGAGAGAGGCAGAGACAGAGACAGAGAGACAGAGATAGAGAGAGATGAGAGAGACAGAGAGAGACCAAAAGAGATATAGACACAGAGAGAAACAGAACACAAAGAGAGAGACAGAGACACAGAGACAGAGAGATAGACAGAAAGACACACACACACACACACACACACAGAGGAGAGAGAGAGAGAGAGAGAGAGAGAGGAATTGCTGGTGCTCAGCTCACTGTTCGTAGCCCATAGGATGGTGCCTCACACATTTAAGGTGGGTTTTACCTTCTTAGTGAAGCCTTTCTGGAAACAACTCTAATACAGACCTCCAAAGTTATGTAATCCTAAATCTAGTCAAGTTGATAAAAAAGAGTAATCATCTGCAATAGGAGCCATAAAAGGTCAAGAGCCTCTGTTCTTGCAGAGGACCCAGGTTCAGTTCTCAGAACCCACCTGGAGGCTCACAATTATTTGTAATTCCAGCTTCAGAGGATCAGACACCCTCTTCTGACCTCCACTGACCTCCATGGGCACCAGACACATACACATCATGATACACATACACACATGCAGGCAAAAGTCACATACATAAATAAAAGTAAGAAAATCTATATAAAAAAAGACAGAGGAACTGTCCACTCTAGTTTTCAAGTGTATTAGACTCTATGGCTGAGATACTTGTGGAGAAACAAGAGGAAACCAACCTAAGAGATTATGAAGTAGATGGGAAATTGTGAAAAATCAAGAGAACTCAGTTGGTCAGAGGCACAAAATCCTCCCTCCCCCACTCTCAGACCTGGAGTTGTGGGTGGTGGGAATTGCCTGATGTGGGTCCTGGGAACCGAACATGGGTCCCTCTGCAAGACCATTATGTGCTTTCAACCACTGGGCCATCTCCCTGTCCTTCAACTAAAAATTTAAATGCTAAGGGATATATTTCTGAAACGGAAATTTCATGTATTACTAAGCTGGTTAGGGAAGTTTTGGAACAGACGATGTTCTCACACACAGAGGTTAACCACCAAAGAGAGCCAGCCATGGAAGAAGTAAGATCTGGAAGCTGGCCAATCAGTCAGTGGCAAGCATGAGGGAAACGCTGTACCTTACTTAGTCTCTGAGGAAACATCCATAGTTTAGGTTTTCACAGTGGTGCAGGTTGTCAAGGGGAGGAGGTACAGACTCGGTTATCGGGTCTTATGTGAAAGACTTGGTCATGGTGGCACACCATTGTAATCCCAGCTCTCAGAATGTAGAAGCAGGAGAATCATGATTTCAAGGCCAGCCTGAGCTGCACGGCTCCTGTCTTAAGCTTGCATCACCACCCAAAACAGCTCTAAACGAGCAAACAACGATATGATACACTATTACCATCTGGAGACAAGGATGGTGCTATGCAAAATTCTGGAAGATGGGACTGGGACTGATACCAACCATGGGAAGGAGGCCAAATCAGACAGAGGAGGATGAGGACAGTATGGGTGTATGTGTGTGCTCAGAGGTAGTCACGTCTGGAGGATGGGGGTGTGGGTGCTCAGAGGTAGTCATATCTGGAGGATGGGTGTGTGTGTGCTCAGAGGTAGTCACGTCTGGAGGATGGGGGTGTGTGTGCTCAGAGGTAGTCACGTCTGATGCAGCTAATGCTTCTGAAATCACTCTGTATGCTGTGGCCTACTTCACCTATGGCCATTTGAAAGAAGAGAAAGCTACAGTGCATGGGGCTGTGGTCACAGAAAGGTGAATACAGCCCATGCTGCAGGTACGTGAGGGAACAGGTGGGGGGGGGTGTTTAGTTTGGGAAGTAAGAGGTCTTCCAAGTTTGTCTCTTTCACAGCGGTAATTGTGAATATTCCAGAGACAAAGCATGTTTCCCCTGTAGATACATTAAGGAAATATTGTTCATGAATAGAAATATGATCATGAGGGGCTGGAAAGATGAATCAATGGTTAAGAGCATTGACTGCTCTTCGAAGGTCCTGAGTTCTAATCCCAGCAACCACATGGTGGCTCATAACCATCTGTAATGAGATCTGACACCCTCTTCTGGTGTGTCTGCAGACAGCTACAGTGTACCTACATATAGTAATAAATAAATCTTTGGGCCCGGTCTGGAGTGAGCAACAGTGTACTCACATACATTAAATAAATAAATCTTTAAAAAAGAAATATGATCGGACAGTGGTGGCGCACTACCTTAATCCCAGCACTTGGGAGGCAGAGGCAGGCGGATTTCTGAGTTCTAGGCCAGCCTGGTCTACAGAGGGAGTTCCAGGACTAGCAAGGGCTACACAGAGAAGCCCTGTTTTGAAAAACCAAAAAGAAAAAAGAAAGAAAGAAATATGGTCACAATATACTAAATAGTTCCCCTGTGAATAATATTCATGTATTTATACTGTTATAAACACTGACTATTGAATAGAGTTGAGTAATTTTTCATGGGGCTTCCAATCATGAAGATCAAATTTTAGTCGAAACTAAAATGGCTTTCTCAAGGATACAAGATGGAGCTACCAAGGATATAAGATGGAGCTACCTCAGCACTGTCTTGTCCTGTTCTGTTTCACTTCTAGTTCCAAGGGCCATCCAGAGAAAGATCTATCAAAGGTTAGCTGCCCAGACACTTGAGGAGACACAATGAGTCTGGTCCAAGGTGGTCTAGGTAGCATTTCAGTGGGCAGAAAACATTTTTAGCATTCATGCGATGTTGATTTTACAGTGATAGGGATTGTAAAAGTTGCAGGGTGATGGAAGCTTCCACCAAGATTCCAAAGGGAAGCCCAGCAGACAGGGTAGTGTATAGTTGGATTCCCTAGGAATGACTCCTGAGAACACAATGAACAAAGCTGAAGATTCACGGGACACCTTGAGGGCTTAGAGCTGTGAGGAATACAGACTGACAACAGCCGGGTCCCACCTCAGCCTCATACTTTGAAATCTGTATATTAAGTAGGATGGGGAGTGGGAGATGGGGGGGGCACCTGAACCAAAGGGTGTATGAAAAAGCCATAGAGAAACCTGTTACTTTGTGAATTAATTAAAAATAAAATTAAAAAATAAATTTGAATAGAAACACCCTGTGAGGATGGTAAGTGCTCCCAGAATCCATATATTATTAAATGAAAATCCCTGAGCTATTGGCAAAGAAAGTCTCTGTGGTCTCCCAAACAATGCAGGCTATTTCCACATGCTGCTGTTGGCCCCTAGAACGTGTTAAGAGGATTTCGCAGGGTGGAGGAGGGGGTATAAAGAACCTACCCTATCCATGCATTTCAGATGGGTTCCCAATCCTCAACACTTTCTTAGGTGACTGAGAAAATGGATCTATTGGTCTACTTATTGTTAACCTTGGTCACCAAGCACCAGGTCTTTGATATATTTGGACTTGAGTTTTGTGCATGTTGTTAAATATGGATCTATTTGCATTCTTCTACATGCAGACATCCAGTTAGACCAGCACCATTTGTTGAAGATGCTCTCCCTTTCCCATTGTATTGTTTTGGTTTAACTCAAAGAAATCAGTAGCTCTCCTCTACACAAGTGATAAATGGGCTGAGAAAGAGGTTAGGGAAACAGGACCCTTCACAATAGCCACAAATAACATAAAGTACTTTGGTGTAACTCTAATCAAGCTAGTGAAAGATCTTTATGACAAGAACTTCAAGTCTCCGAAGAAAGAAATTGAAGAAAATAACAGAAGGTGGAGAGATCTCCCTTGCTCATCAATCACTAGGATTAACATAGTGAAAATGGCCATCTTACCAAAAATTATCTGCAGATCCAATGAAATATCCATCAAAATTCCAACACAATTCTTCACAGACATGGAAAGAGCAATTTTCAACTTCATATGGATAAACAAAAAACCCAAGATAGCTAAAAAAGATCCCTAACTATAAAAGAACTTCTGGAGGTATCACTGTCCCTGACTTCAAGCTATACTACAGAGCAATAGTGATAAAAACTGCATGGTATTGGTGTAGAAACAGACAGGTGGGTCAATGGAATTGAACCAAGACCAAGAAATAAACCCACATATATTTGGACACTTGATTTTTAACAAACAAGTCAAAACTCTCTTAATCTTAAAACCTAGTATCACAATGGCACTCTTTTGGCTTGTTAAATTTTTGGGGGTGGTGGGGGTAGGGGCTGCAAAGGCTGCTCAGAAGTTAAGAGCACTTGCTTTGTTTGCACAGGATTGGGTTTTGATTCCCAGCCCTCATATGGCCACTCAACAGCTGTTTGTCACTCCAGTTCCAGGGGATCTGGCATCCTCCTCTGGCCTTGGCAGGCAGCAGGCATGTTACACAGTGCACACACATGCACGCTGGCAAAGCACTCACACACATTACAAAGTTTTCTGTCGCATTCTTTGTCAGTGTTCCTACTTAATTTTACCTTCCAACCCAGGGTTCCTGTGTTGGGTTCCTTCTTTGTGCACATCTCTTCCTTCTTCCTGGCCCATGGCTCCACTTATTCCTTGTGCATGGATGGCCTCTGAGTCTTATCTTCATCTCTGCAGCTTCTACTGTGATTCAACTCACATATTGGTGGACCTGATAGACACGGATCTGCTTGTGAGTCGTCCCCTGAGTTTTCAAATGCTTTGTATTCCTTCCCACATTCACTTCTCTTCTGGGATCCTACTTGGGATACGACTATCCTACTGGGACACACACACACACACATAGTGTATATGTGTGTGCACATACATACACATACATATGTATATATGTGTATACATATGTATATATTTATATGTGTGTACACACATGTATATATGCATATATAGCATATATGTGTACACACACATACACATGTATATATAGTGTATATATGTATATTGTGTATATATGTACACACACATGTATATATGTATTATAGTGTATATATGTGTATATATGTGTATATAGTGTATATATAGTGTATACCTGTTTACTCACACACACACACACACACACACATGGGCCTTGTGGATGTTTTATAAAGACAGAATAACTAGATAAAACAGCCCAGTACATAAACACACAGTATATTCTCATGTGCTTCTGCCCATGTGCTGTTTCCCTGATGCCTGGAAGAATTTTTTTCACTCTGGTTTCTCAGCATCTTTCTGGACACCAGGCTCTCCCCAGGGGGATACTGGCATCCCCCTGTGGAAGTGCCAGGCTCATCCCCCACTATTACTGCTCGCTACTCTTTCTAGTACTTTGTGACTATTTGCAAGAGGAAGACATCCGCTCTCTTACTGTCCTCTAGGCCCATACCTACCGGGTGTTCATAGTCTGCTTCTGAACGAATGGAAGGTCAGTGCTATGATATCCAGAGGGTAGAGACCTTTCATCCTTCTTTGGTGGATTAAATCATGAGCAAAATTCCAAACTTAGTGACTTCTGGTGAGGAGTAGAGATACATCACAAACCACTTCCCTCTTTTCTGAGATTGGAACAGGAGCAAGGACCACTTCCTCTCACCAGTCTTGAGAACTGCCACTCAGCCCTGACCATCCTGTCCCCACTCTGTCTTGTTTTTTCAGAAGATGTAACAGAAGTTTTGTGTGTGTGTGTGTGTGTGTGTGTGTGTGTGTGTGTGTGTGTGATTTGCACACAGGGAAGGAGTGAAAGCAACAGCTTCCAAGGTGACAAGATTGTCTCCCTGATTCCTTGGCTTGAGTTCTTCTATGTCTTATGTCTAACACGATGGTCTTTCTCTTGACAAAGTGCTGCTTGAGACCAGTTACAAAGGGAACTACAAACTATGGACATTGTGACATGATATTTTCATTTACAAATGTGTTGAGCTGTATTCACAGCTGTGCTGGGATGTACGTGGCTCACAGACTCGAGTGACTTGCAGACTTCACTGGAGGAGGATGAAAGTGAGGTGGGCCCCTTGTTAAAAACATGTTAAGAGCCTCCTCGAGTGAGGCCTCTGGGTGTGGGGCTGGGAGTGAACCAAGGAGCTGGCTCTGCTGCTCCTGGCTGGAGAATGCAAGAGCCCAGCTTTGTTGGTCATCGGTTTTCCTGTTCTTTCTTATTCTCTCTGATTTTTCGATTTAGAAATTCTTGCAACTACTTTTGTATATTCACAAAAAGGATAAGGATGGGCACTGAGATGGCTCAGCAGCTAAAGGGGCTTGCGGCCAAGCCTGATGACCTGAGTTCAAACCCTGGAACCCACAAGGTAGAAGAAGTGGACTGACTATTGCAAGTTATCCTCTGACCTCTAAAATATGCCATTACACGTCATATCATACACACACGCACACGCACACACACACTTGACATGCCCTTTATCTCTGTGTGTATTCCTTCCCCCCTAGAACTAACTACCCTCTGTAGACTCCATAAACAACCTTTCTCCCTCCCCCCCCCCCAGCCGTTCTTCGCCCCTTTTATTTACTGCCTTTTTATTTACTGCTTCTGTGATACAAAGTGCTGGGTCTCTGCTGTAGACCTAGTTTCCTTTCTCACAGATAAGTGGCATTGCAGGGCTGGGGATTTCCTGGCCGATTGAGTTGTAACATTTTAATGCTTTAGATTCAGTAGGACCAGGAGACCCTGGAAAGCAGGGCTCCAGGGAGTCCCAATATTTCTCAGCATTACAAAGACTTATCTTGAGAAAACTCAGAGAATCACTGCAAGCTTCACATGTGAGGGCTACCAAGAGGGACCACTGGGAGAGAGCTGTGTGTGTCCAGCGTAGCTGTGCATTGACATGAAAGGCTCATAAAGCAAGAGAATATAGTGAACACTTGCCAAAAACTAGGGTGTGGCCCACAGGGCGGGAATCTGCATTTGCTCCATATGATTAGAGTAAGTAAAAGATTAACAGCTTGCATGCTCGCTGCCCTTGCTTTCATGATTAAATCCAGGTTTCCAGCTCTTGGTGACACTACACAGAAGGTGGGGGGTGAGTGGCAGGTAGTTCAGTGACAGAGAACATACCTGGTATGCAGAAAGCTCTGGGTCCTATCCCTAGCACCACCAAAATGAATACAAAAATAAAATAGAAAATAAAAACCAGATAGAATTTGTAGTAGTCAAGGAAGGGTGCTGTGGATGGCTGGCCTGTCTGTAACAATATTACCACATAACAACAGCCGCAGGAAGAGTAGCTCAGAGACAGCTTTCGGCAGATCTTTGTTCTGAATAGGCCGAAATGAGAGAAGCATGCACATCCGTATTTGTCTGACTAGACCTCTGCAGCAAGCTTCTCTCAGCTCACATGGATAATATGGCTGTAAAAGGCCAACATGAGCTGCCAGGGTCCCCAGGATGGGAGCCACTCACTGCAGATTCAACTCATGCTTGATGCCCTATGTCATTCCTGCCTAATTACTGCTAAAAAACAGATGGCAGCAAAAGTTAACTCAGCCCTATAGAGCATTTTAGCAGCCCTCTTGTTATAGAAACATCCCTTTGTGGTGTCTCCAAGAGACACCAGTGACTGCAGAGAACAACCTAGAATGCCAGTCCGGCCTCAGGCACATAGTGCAGGATAACTTGAGTGCTCATACAGGCTTTTTGTTAGTCTAGCCCATTAATAAACACATACAGACACCACACTGAAGAGTGAGCTGTCGGCTTAGCCTTCCCAAAATAGAGCATTCCTCATCACCGTTATTAAACTCCCTTCAGAAACACTCTTCTTAATTAGTCCTGTTAGTTGTGAAGAGTGGGGAGGGGAGTGGACGGAGTGGTGAACAGGCTGCCCCTGACACTGGTCATGTGTTCTCCCAGGTGATCAGAGTGGTCCCCTTACAGAGGGAGTCTGGTAATTAAAGACATAAAGGTTCCTTATGCCTAAAGATCTACCTCCAACAACATATTCAACATGACTGGGCTGGGGAGATGGCTCAGCAGTTAAGAGCCCAGACTGCTCTTGCAGGAGAACTGAGTTTGGTTCTTAGCTCCTATGTCAGGTAACTCACAACCACCTGTAATTCCTGCTCCAGGGTATCTGATGCCTGTGGCTTCCTCAGGCACCTTTGTTTATGACCACACACACACACACACACACACACACACACACACACTTAAAAATAAAACAAATCTTAACAGAATGTGACTACTTTATTTCCTTTCCTCGTTGCTGTGACCAAATTCCCAAGAAGCAAATGAAGGGAAGGGGGCCATTTCCACTGTGGTACAGAAGGCATGATGGTAGGAGCGGGAAACAATTGTCACTTTACATCTACCATCAGGAAGTAGGGCCTGACTCACTTCCTCCAGCAAGGCTCCACTGTCTGAAGGTTTTCCAGGGTTCTAGGAGTGTTCAAACACATGTGCCCATGCAGGCTTTCATGTCCAATGACAGCAGCAAAGCCATGGTGCTGGAGCAGGAAGGCCGGGGTGGAGCCTGTCCTCTGACACTCTGGTATGCGACTCTGTCATCTGTTTATCTTTCTAGGCCCCAGCTGTCTCCTTGATAACCCAGAGGTGAAGATACTAACCCCAGAGCAATGTTTCTGGTTACTTGATGAGCAAAGATAGCTCTTAGTGAGATTTCTGTTTTGCACAAAAGGACTGGAAGAGGTCCTTTGGTCCCAGACGGTCTAGCATGGGAGCCTGGGTGTGTGAAGGACCTGAGTCTCCTGCCAACCATGACAGCAATGCCTGTTTGCTTCCCTTTTCCTTTCAGATGTGTTCTAGGAAGATGTGCTGGGTAATTTATTGTTCAGTTGACAGAAGCTAGGGTCATCTGGGAAGAGGGAACCTTAACTGAGAAAACATCCCCATTAGATTGGCTTATAGTTAAGTCTATTGGGGGCATTTTCATAATTAGTAATTCATGTGGGACGGCCTAGACTGCTGTGGGCAGGTGGTTTTGGGTTGTATAATAATAGAACTGAGCAAGCCAGGAGAAGCAAGTTAGTGGGCACCATCCCATTTTGGCCTTTGCTTCAGTTCCCGCCTCTTTTCTTTCCTTGAGTTCCTGTCCTGACTTCATGAAGAACTGTGAACTGTAGCATGAGACAGCCACACCCAACTGCTATCCCAAGCTACTTTTGGTCATTGTCTTTATCATAGGAACAGAAAGCAAATAGGTCAGAAGGGGATGCTTCGACATCAGTGAGCCTATGCTAAATCCATTGCTGTTTTCCTTTAAAAGGAACCTAGTCACTGTTGCTCTCCCCACCCCCAGTCTTGTTAGCCGCCCACTTTCAGAATCAGAGGTGAGGAGCACACCTTTCTTCCATGCCCTCCCCATTTTTCCTGATCCTTCTGTCTTCCTCTTCCTTGTCTTCTTCATGGTTCTCTTCTTCCTTTGGTTTTTATTCCTCCTCCTCCTCTGCCTTGTCCTACATCCCTCTCCTCCTCCTCCTTCTCTTCCTCCTCCTCCTCCCTCCCTCTCTGCCCGCATCTTTGTCTCCTTTCTTCTCTTTCATGATGCTGGGAATCAAGCTTTCAGCTTGACACATTTTAGGCTCATGATCTTTCTTGAGCTATACCTGCCCTCCAATGTCTAAAATACCACCCCAAATTCAATTGCTAAAGGCACAAATAACAGAGACACAAAATAAAGATACAACATGAGATTTAAAAATGTCACGTCCCTCATGGTAGAGCTCTCGCTTCCTTTGCCTACTTGAAGCTGTCAATTTACTCCTTAGTAACACACACACATACACACACACACACACACACACTACACACATACATACATGCATACTCACACACACACAATACACACATGCATACTTACACACACACAAACACACAATA
>JADRCH010000057.1:9431271-9445524 GCA_019843965.1 Rhynchomys soricoides
ACACACACACATACTCACATAACACACACATATACACAAATATACATGTATCACATCGTACACTCATGGACACACACATGCTTCCTAGATGGACTTGGGTGTGGTGGGGCACACCTGTAATCACAACAACTGGGAATCTGAAGCAGGAAGACCACAAGTTCTAGGTCAGCTGGAGATAAACAGTGAACCTCTGAACCTCCCCAAAGATAAAGTATTTTTTATCCCCTTCTTCCAGCCCCTGGCAACTGTCCTTCTACCGTCCTCTCTGGGAATCCCACTACCACAGGTACCCCAGGCAAGGGAACCTACACATGCTGTGTTAGCATTTTCATGACTGGATAGCAGCAGCAGCATGTGGTCAAGCTTCAGCCTTGTTTCACGTGTCAGAACCGCCTTCCTTTTATTGCATTGTATGTTCTGATGGTCAGTCTTGTCAGCCTCACAGGGTCTAGGATCACATACGAGACAAACCTCTGGCCATTTTGGTGAAGGAGTTTCTAGATCCATTGAAGTGGGTTAGCAAGATGCATCTTACATGTGCTGGTACCATTGCATAAGATGGGTTTGAGACTATAGAAGCAAAACATTTACTTGGATGTGGTGTGTACCAGAATGTGGTGGTACCCGAAGGGGGCTTCCCCTTTCCTGAGGAGAAGGGGAAGAGATAATGAGAGGGACTTGTAAGGGCAGGACTTGGAGGAGAGGAGGGGTGGGAGCCATGATTGGGATGTGAAGTGAAAAATAAATAAATAAATAAATAAATAAACAAGCAAACACACAAACAATCCCCCAAACTATTAGAACACACACAAAATGAAAAAACATCTATATTCACTACACTGCTCTTCCTGACTGTTGATGGAACCAGACCAGCTGCCCCAATCTCCTGCCACTGCACCATCCTCGTGATTGACTGTGCCCTCACGCCACGTGCCAAAAGAAGCCCTTCTTTCGTTCCATTGCTTTTATCAGGTATTTTGTTACAGCAAAAAGAATAATAACACACGCACAGGTACATATTATGTGTGTAGCATGTATGCCAGCATTAATCTGTTGACACACTTCGACATAACTTGACCTTGGGCTTCGTGAATAGAGTTGCTATGAATGTCGAAGTGCACACATCAGGACCCTGATTCCAGTTCTTCGGGCTACCTAGCCAGGCACAGCTTGCTGGGCTGTATGGTGTTTAGATTGTTAAGACCTTTGTGTTGTTTTCATGTCATCTACATCACTTGACATCCCGGTGCCCATATTCGAATGGTACTTACTGGCTCTTAAGTTCTCTTCATCTTTGCCAACCTTTGTTATTTTGTTTAAGAGTCACCATCCCCTTTAATACTTTAAGATACTTCTAGTTAATGTTTTATTCTAAGCATAGCTCTTCTGATCAGAAAAACTATAATAGACGTACTGCAATGATTTAGTAGAAGAATCAAAAGAACAATTGTGGTTTATCTGTGAGGGTTAAAGCATTGGGCACTTCTGTGTTGTTCCTGTGAACGTTTACTAGTTGCTCAGCCTTGAATCTCCCAGGCAGAGCACCATGGGCTTGCATCTTGCAGGGTAGAGTTGAGGAAAGTTTTGTTAAATAATACCAATGTCTTGTTTGTGGATTGGGACGCAGGAGAGATGAATTAAGTGGATTCTCTAGCTTCACAATGGAGCTAACTGAACTCAGAAAATGTGAAAAATACTCTTTATTTTAATAAAAATGTAATTTAAATAAAACGTCTTGGATTTTCATAAGCAATGGGTTGACATCGGTATTTGAAGCAAATAATTAACATGCTATCTGATTTCATAATGTAAAATCCTCCTTGTATGTTCAGATACCTTCAGCAGTTGGAACCCACTCGTGTATCAGTAATAAATCTCCAAATGCCTCTTCCCCAACCGTGTGGTTATTTGTTGAGTTTTTTGAGAGAGAATTGCTTTGAGCACATTAGCTGGTTTAATCTCGTCTACAAATCAGATTATTTTACCAATGAAGTGTGGGGGGGGACTCAGAGATAACATGCAATCAACTATACAAGGACATGCTGACAGTAGATTGGTTTTGTTTCCCCAAACTAACTTATGTGGAAGTCAACTACAGGACTTGTTTGGTTATTTCATGATAGGGTCTCACTATGTAGCTCTAGCTGTCCTGGAACTTACTTTGTAGACCAGGCTGCCTTGAAATCACAGAAATCCACTTGTTTCTACTTCCCAGGTGCTGGGATTAAATGTACGCATGCTTGTGCAAGTGGGTGCGTGCGTGCACACACACACAACTTTAATGATGACCTTAATGGAGAAAACACCCCTGTATTTTTCTATGCTGCAGTTCTTGATTTTAAGCCCTTCACACTGTGTGTTTAATCAGTCTTAAACTTGGAGACCCTCATTTTAAAGCAGCAGCTGTCTAGCATTCTCCCAACGTTGGTTTATGTGGAGACACTGGAGAGACTAACTTGATATGCATACGTTTGCTTCGTATCGTTTCATCAGCACAGAGAGAAAGCTGAGCACTAATCCACTACACGCTCAAAGCCATCTCACCAGTACTTTCAGGCTTTCCCCCAATACTATGACTTGCATCTAGACCTTACACGCACTAGGAGAGTCCTCTGCCATGGATCTGTGGCTTTAGCCTAACTCTAGGCATTTAAAGAGGAAATTATGACTCATATAAATCTACATGGCTCCCTCTGTTCTCTGAAAGGAAGTGACTGTCCTTTAACTAGGAAAAGAACATTGTGAGATATTTTCTTTTACTCCTTTAGTTGGCACTGGGGATCCATCCCAGGGACTTTCACAGGATAGGTAAGTGTTTTCTCATGGAGTTCCATCTCTTTGGACATCTTTTAATAACATTTTCAATTTTTATATCTGTCAGAGAACATTGCCACCGTTGGGTCATGGTGAATGTACACATTGATGAGGCTTAGGGGTACACACACGTTCAGATATGTTTCCTATCATACTGAGATAACAAGACATTTGTAGTAAATTATTTTTACTATTTGGAAGGACCATTTTTACAGCTGGGTTGCTTAGGATCACTTTTTCAGAGGGAGGATCAACAGAAACACTCCTGTTACCCCCGCTCCCCTTCTGCTGGGCACTTCTACTATCTGTTTTACTGTTGAGAAAACTCAGGCTTAGAGAAAAGTTGAGTGACTCAGTCAAGGTCATCAGGCTGAGATGTGCCAGAGCCAGGGAACCCATGGCTACAATGAACTGGATCTTGCGTTCTTAAGCGGGGCATATTTCTGTTTCAGATGTCATAGTCCCAGTGAGATGATGTATGTAGGTCCAAGCAGCCGGGATGAAAAAGAGGGCAGTGGCCTTGAGAGAAACTGTTCTGGGCTCTTCTGGGCTTCAATAGGCATTTGTCCACGGCTTGTGATTGTGCCGTCACTTCCTTGCATGCAGTGCCACAGATCTAGGGGTTCACATTGGGAATGAAAGGTGACTTTAAGTCATCATATGACTAACCAAGGCAGCCTCAGGGTAAGAAAGCAGAGGCCAGGGAAGGCTAGGAAGGGCTGTAATGCTTTATGGCTTACTAATGAATTCCATTTTATAGCCCAACTCCCTAAGTTGTCTCTTCCTGTGATTAATTTCCGTCCCCCAGTTCCCTTCAAGCAGACGGTTGTTGATAGGGAAGGTGCAGGTTAGAATGAGTAAAACATGCTAATGCATGCTCTCCTCAGCCAGCGATAACCTTGCTTTAAATGTGATGAATGCATCTTTTACAAGAAAAGATACTATCAGGAAGGGGACTTGGGGTGTGTGCATCAGACGCCCAGGTAAACGCCCATGGCCTAGCACTTCACATTTTCTCTCTCTCTCTCTCTCTCTCTCTCTCTCTCTCTCTCTCTCCCTCTCTCTCTCTCTCTCTGTCTGTCACTTTGAACAGTCTAACCAGTCTGTTAGTATTATTACAAAAAAGTGACTCTGTGCTGTAAACAATTAGAATGACTGCCTCATTCTGGATTTAATCACTTCATCTCAACTAAACTCTTCCACACCTATTTCTTCCCTAGTTAACAATGACATCAAGAAGCCAGATTCCCAAGAAACCGCACAGCTTTGGCCATTAAATTATACAGGATTAGAAGTGACTTTTTTGGAGGACCAAAGAACTTCAGCTCTTCTCATGTATGCTTGTGCGTAGACTCACATAGACTTGGAAAGAGAACAGAGCTGTTTTTCTGGTGAGGATTATACAGTTAGTAATTCAACTCAAGATGCCTCCTTCCCAGACTTCCTCATCTGGGTCCAGGCCACTGTAATACACAGACTAAAACCACCAGTCATGGTGAGTGTTATTTATAGGGATGTGTTTGTTTAGTACTGAGAAAGCATAGGCCAGCAGGGCGTTTGTGTGCTGGCATCTTGGTTCAGGCTCACAAGAGATGCTCACCTCATGTATGTGCCAATTTGGAAATAGAAACCGAGCAGAAGAGTTGATGTCCCCAATCTAGCCTCTTCCTGCTTTTAAAAAAAGAGCTTTGCTCTGCTGGCAAGAGAAGAGAGTGAAAAAAGGGAGAAGACGAAGAAGACAACCCCCTCTCTCCCAAAACTGATAACCAAATAAAATACTGTTATATTTTCTGTCTAATAAGCACAAGGAGTTCCATAACCCCCTTGATTAAGCATATTATCCTTCTTCAGGAAGTCAGTTTGATTTATGCAAAAAGTGATTTGGACATACTTTCTCCGGCCGTGGAGATTTCATAATTCCTGGTGTACGTCTGGAAAATCTCCCCTCGTCGTGAGTCCAAACCAAATTAATGTCTTCCAAAATGACCTGAGGAATTAATGAGGTTCCCGCTGTCGGTTCTGCCCATCCGGGGTCAAGTAAATCATTTGCTGGCTCTCGGGCCCCTGTTGCTTCGCTGCCTCTCTGACTCCACATTCGATGATAAGGGCGTTGCACAAACCTTTGAAATACAGCATCACCGACACTCTCCGTCCGTCTGCTGGGACATATTTTAAGTTCTGCTTCTTTGTCTGCTGTAAACTCAGCCTTTAATGGAGCCAGTAATTGCTGATAAATGGGGTATCAATGAAGCCAGTGCCCCAGAAGTTTCCCTGGTCTTTTCTGCTGATGCCTGCTGTTTAGATCTCCTCTGACATCACCTCAAATTATTGAGTGGCTAGCTCGTTCATTCCCCGACTTGTGTTTTTCGATGAGGTCTTGACTTTTTTTTTCTCATTTCTCTCCTACTTCTCCGTCTCTCATTCTTTCTCCCTTCCTCTTCCTTTTCCCCTTCTTGATAAACTGAAGTTGGGTGCTAAGAGGCTTCTTTTAGGGTATCTTTTGTTTTTGTAGTTTTGTGTCCACAGAACTTCTGAAAGTCTTCTACGTTTTTGTTATGTGTATGGTGTATGTATATATACATGTTCCTGTGTGTATATATATACACACACACATGTGTAAGCGTGAATACATGTGTGCTCATGTATGTAGAAGCCAGAGGTCACCACTGGGTGTCTTATTAAATTGCAAATTACTTTCCACATTATTTATTACTACTACTACTACTACTATTATAATTATTATTATTATTATTATTATTATTATTATTATATCACACTGTTGTCAAGAGTAGCTGACCAACAAGCCCCAGGAATCTTCCTGTCTTTGCCTCTCCAGTGCTGGGTTTACAGGTGCCTGCTGATGTACCCAACTTTTTACAGGGGTGCTTCAGACCCAGTCTAGATGGTAGTAAGCCTCTCCCCCAACTAATTGATCGTCCAGCCCCGTGCTTTTCTGTTCTTCTCCAACTATCACCCTGACTGGTTCCCTTGGCAGCCTCAACCATGAAATGCCTGGAAGGATTCACACATTATGGATGGGAGTCACCAGCGGTCTCTAGGATAACACAGGACTTCAGTGTTTGCAGCTCACTACCATCATCGTGTGCTGTTCTTTCTTCAGGTGTTTATCATGAGAACAAAGGCACCAGTCCAGCCCTGCCTCTCTTCTTCAGTTTCACTTCCCTCCTCTTTGCCTTTGTGCTTTGTGTGAATATCTGGGAGAATCATAGCTGATGATGAGATAGGTAATATCTTACTCACATGATATTATCTGTCCAGAGGACCCGGAGGCTGATGAGCTCCCATTCGCTTTCCAAACCAGAAAAACTCACAAAACAACTCAACCAGCACTGAGTTTCCGTAACCAACCAGGCCAAGGGACATAGACATGTTCATAGCATATTTAGATGCCACCAGCTGTCTTAGGCTTGATGCTCTGCAGGTAGACCAGGAAGGGGTCTCATGGATCTTCTCACAGTGACTGGGGTGCTGGTCCTAAGCCAAGAGGTCATTGGGAAGAAAGGAAAGATTCTTTCTTTAAATGGAAAGAAGAAAACCATACAGAATGAGTGACACAAAAGGTGAGGTCCCAGAGGTATATCTTTGGGGCCTGTCAGGGGTCTGAGAAACTGTCTCCTACTGTGTGACATCGATTCCTACTACACAGAAGTAATGATGCTCTTCACCGTCAGGCTTCCATGAGGCTATGTTGCTGTACTTTGGACGGGAAACCCCACATTTGTGAATGTGAGCAGAAGAGTCACTTTCTCCCAAAGTGAAGCTCAGCACTGACTTCTGTAGTGCCTCATCATGGTATGGATGGATGAGTGAACAAATGGGTAGATGTGTCAGGAAGCTTGCAAGGAGCGTGTTTTGAATTGTGAGTGGAGTCTCTGAAGGGTTCCAACGACTGGAAGAGGACCTTTACCAGTGTGACTCTCCATGGGAAGATGATGATGTTCTGATTGGAATGATGCTGTAGGAGGAGAGTAGACATCATGTGCGTTCCACACAGGGGTCAGAGGTAAAAGGTCAGCAAAGGCAGATAGTCTGCAGAGGGTTTTGGAATATAACTGAGTTAAAATTATTTTGTAAAAATTGTATCCTTGTGGAATAGGTTTGGTAGCTTAAGAAATCTCTGTCTGTCTGTCTGCTTAGCTTTTTGACTGAGCAACCTTACTAAGACAAGAGTGCATGAGGATACAATGAGGTGTCTTTCTACATCCCAAGGAAACAGCTTGGTATCATGCCTGCAAACACCTTGAGTTTGGACTTTCCAACCCCAGAACTATGAGAAATGGATTTCTATTGTTTAGGTCACACAGACTAGGCCATTTTTGTTATGGTCTACATGGTCAGTTTTGACAGCCAAGTTGATACAACCTGGAATCACCTGGGAAGGTTTTTATCCTCAGTGACAAATTATCTAGAACAGGTTGGCTATTGGGAATGTCTGTGAAGGATTGTCGTGATTGTTAGCTGATGTAAGGATACCAAGCATACTATGGGCAGAATCATTCCTTAGGCAGGAGAAAACTAGGAAGCACGCAAGTAGGCACCATGGTTGTATTTGCTTCTGCTCTTGACATCGACGTGATGTGATTACCTGCTTAAGCCCCTGCCTTAACTTCCCTGTTATCATGCACCATATCTGGAACTGTCAGCCAAATAAATACTTCCTTCCTTAAGTTACTTTGGTCAGGGTATTTTATTAAAGCACCAGAAATGAAGCTAGAACACCACTTAAGTTGGCTATGACATAGACACAAAGTGGTAGTAGAACATTCTTTGTTTCAATCATAACAGCAAAAGTGTTTGGCATGGGGTGGGAGAGGGTCCTACTTTAGGAATGAGGAGAGAGAGAGAGAGAGAGAGAGAGAGAGAGAGAGAGAGAGAGAGAAGCTCCCCACTGAGAGTTCAGGTGGCTTCAACTTGGAAGCCTGGGTAGGTGATAGAATCTTCAAAGATGGATGGAAAGGAGACCGAACCTCTTGGAAAGGACATTCTCCAACTTGTTGAGATACCTTCATGCTGTGCACTATGCTCCAGGTTCCCAGGTTTTGAACTGTTACCTATGCTGGGGTTGTCTTTGGTAATGCAGCCATCTTTGAATCATTTCTCCTCCTGTAAGTAATCCCAACCCATATTTCTGTAAGTAACCTCAACAAAATTTGTTAGTTCACCAAGCTCAACTTGGGTGGTATCTCTACAGTGGTTTGTCCTGGACTCTGTCTGGGGTGAGTGGATGTGCGTGGCATCTCCTATGGAAAGTCTTGCCACACAGCAGTCAATGTTAGTAGATAGTTCCCAGGGGTAATTCTTAACACAGGACAAGTGTGGTTACAGTCAGATGAATGGCAAACAAGGCCGTGAATATCAAGTGTGGGGCCTGGTGCAGAGACTGGTTGGGTCTTGTTCTGGGCGACCAAATCACAATGCAATGGGATTTGGTTTTCTTTGCACCTGATCACAATTCTAGTTATCAGTGAAATGGAAAATACAGAGGAGGTGTACAAGCTATGGACAGAATGTTGGGCAATGATTTGTTGTGACATTGCGTATGTGTATTTGTTGTCCCAGATCACCGTGTAATCTGTAGGTGCAACAAACCCACTTGATCAAGGATTTGGAAGTTAGGAACTAGATCTTACTGTGAGGGAAATAATTGGTTACCCAGAGGTCTCAGTTCAGGGCAAACTCAAGCTATTAGAAGCATAATGATTCACTGATGGGTGTTTGAAGTACCTCTCCCCTACTCCATGCGCTCTCAGCAACTTCCTCTCTTTGTCTCAAGAATGACATCATTTCCTAACTGGTTGTCAGTTCTACATGATTCCCATGTGACTGGGCAAATAAAAAAAATGTCTACCTCATCATAACGTCCAGTAATACCCAGTCTTTTCCAGGAAAGTTTCAAAATGAGACAACTGGACGGAACAAAAGGCAAAACCAGTTGCCACATTTTTATGGTTCTGAATGTGCCTGTCACCATGCCAGGTCCTGTTGCACATTTCCCTCAGTTTTCCTAATTATCACTGAGTTCTTTCTCCATGTATTGTATCATTCTGAGGGACAAGTGGCCTCATTAGGAAATAGGATTGGGTCACTGAGGTAAGGCTGGGGTGATAGTTGGCCTTTCCTCAGGTGAGGCCAGGGTGCTGGTTGGCCTTTCCTCAGTGGGCTGGGAAGAAGGCTTGAAAGACTCAGGTCTACTAAGTTCAATTTCTAGTACCCATATAGTGGCTCACAACTATCTGTAACTCCAATTTCAGGGTATCTGATTCCCTCTTTGGCTTGAGGACACCAGGCACACATGTGGTGCACAAACATATGCAGAGTAAACATTCATATACCTAAGAAATTGTGAAGACCCTTAGCAAAGTAGCTTTTGCCAATCATTTTATTGCTAAGAACCTAGCCTAAGAATTTCAGGATATCTCCTATGTGCCAGGGCACCTTCCTTCTCTCTGGTCTCAACCATCACACCCCTTTCCTGAGGAGAATTATATTCTTCTGCTAGGTCTCAGGGGAATGACTTGATCCCTTCAGGATACCAAACTATATGGGCAGGACTTGGTGACACACAGAGGAATACCCTGGTCCCCATGAAACATCACGGGCTGCCAATGTTGTATGCATTGAGAAACTTGTAAAAGCTCCTGGTGAGCCAGTACTGTCATGTCTGCTGTCTAAGATGGAAACACAAGTGGCCTTGGTTAGGGAGAGGACTCTATGGCCTCATCAGATCCCTGTGTGGCCCATGAGACTGTGGAGCTGACTTCACTGTGTAGCTCATCATGAGTCTCTCCAGGGCACAAATCAGTCTGTGAAAGCTCTGGGCATGGCCTGTCTGGAAAGACATTTATGCCAATGGAACTCAAAGTGGGGAAGAAACAAGACTTGACATCACATCCTCAAATACTCTCTATGTTTGCCAAGACTGAAAACAGTATAGTATACAAATCACCTTCATATATATCTCTTAAACTATCAACATTAAACCAGCATTCACAATTGTTAGCCCCCATTTAACTCCATTAATCCTTTGTCCTTTGAAATGAAACTATGTGCTATATACAGTTAACCCATTGAGGATTCTTCTATGATTGTTAGTAGAAATGGCTTCTGAAATATAGAAAGCTTAAGGAAAAAAGAAAGAAAGAAAGACTCAGGTCTAGCAGGCAGATTAAGAGGTAAATGAACAGGTACCAGTGAACAAAGGGACATAGCAGTTAGTGGGTCAGTGGAGTGAGGCTGTGGGGTTAGCCCAGAGTGGCAAAGGAAGGTCGAGTTGATTGCGGCTCCTAGAACTTATGCTCTGTTTTGTTTTTCCCTTTGTGCATCTCCTACTCTGACATGAAGCTGATGTTAATGAACTGAGCACATAAATCTAATACATCAATCACTCAGATTCAAGGTTGTTAATATGATTTGACAGGTGAAGAAACTGAAGGTTTTTAGAAATGGAATTTTCGATCCCAGGGTTAGCCAGTGGACTACGTTAAAGAAAGGACTGAGTCCAAGTCTGCCTTTTTATTCACCTACCACTTCCTCCAACACCAGTGTACATGAAGTTCTGAGTGGTTAAGAGCATTTTCTGAGCTTGCAGAAGACCCAGGTTCAATTCTCAGCACTCACATGGTGGTTTACAACTGACTCTACCTCCAGTTTTGGAGATCATCACACTCTCTTCTGGTCACCAAGGGCACAACATGCATAGGGTTATACACATAATAACCTCACAAACACTCACATGCATGAAATCACAATGGAACAAAATCCCAAACTCAATGTACCTAGATAGCCTGGCCAGAGAGAAGAAATACGTAAAGTGCAAGCCAGTTTTCCTGATGGTGTCCCTCCCTCTCTGGAGACCTGCCAAATGAAAGTCAGGCTTTGATACTGTTGAAGCTTACACCATGATGTGTTCCAAGTAAAGAAGATCTGGGTGGTTGGATACCTTACACCCAAACAATAAGGAATATATGCTGTGATAAGGAAGAGCTAGGGACTAGTCTGGTTTTCAGGTATGTAAGGATAATGATTTGGGGAAATAGAGGACAAAGAAAAATAAAGGAGGAAGAAGAGAGTAGGCCAGGGCACACAGGGCTAATGAGCAGGCGGAGGGAAGCGAGGGTGGGTTAAAGAAGCCAGCAACCCCAGGTAGGACCAAAGATCCTTACACTTTCCCTTCGGAGAAATCCCTAGGGCTGTGAAAGTTCAAGAGTCTTGCTTGGAATGGGTTATAGATGGAATTCTGCCCGAAGAGGAGCAGCAGTGTCTTGGGTGGGTGTTTAACGGAAAAGAGGAAGTGACCCTTTCATTGCTGATGGGAAATTCTTGGTAGTTGTTTCTATTTGTGTGTCTATTACCTAAATGGTGATTCAACTATGACTTTCATGGTCTTAAAGAGATGCCAGTGTCTCAGGTCACAGCTTGCTTGAAGACTTCTGTGTCTCGAAGTGCCTCCTGGGGTCTCTGTGACCTCTCTTTCATATTACAATTCCTTTTCCCTATGTCCCTTCACATGTGACATGAAAAAGGGAAAGAAAATCCTAGAGGTATAGAAGGGACAAGCTGGGAGCAGGAGTAGGAAGATGAGGGAGAGGAATGTAGGGATTTCAACACAGAGGCTATATGAAAATGTTTCAAGGAAATGTTACTTTGTATGATAATTCTAAAAAGAAATAATTAAAAAATACAACCATAAATTACATAAGTCATCTATAAATGACATTTCTATAACAAGGGTGTAATCGCTGAATATATTTTTTAAAACACTTACTTGTATTTTTATTTATGTCTATGTGTCTATGTTAGTGTGTTCCACATGCATGCAGGTGCCTAAGGAGGTCAGAACAGGGCATTGAATTCTCTAGAGCTGGAGTTACAGGCAGTTGTGAGCTACCTGGTGTGGGCTCTGGAAACTGAACCTGGGTCCTCTGGAAGAGCATCAGGAGCCCTTAGCCTCTGAGTCATCTCTCTAGCCCCACAAGCATTGAACGTTAATTTAACCAAGCATGATTCATCATAAATATATTAGAAGTAGAGTCAGGGGAGGTGAGTGTACGTTAGGGGTGAATTACGTTAGGGTGAATAATAATACAACCAAGTTTTTGTCTTCCATTGTAGTGAATGAATTTTAAGATGAAATATGAAAATGGAGCACGAAACAGACCTCAGACCTCCGAGTTTTAGTAGGTAGCTGTTGACTAACTGCCTAACATGAAACGAACATGAAGCCTGGGATACAACACCTTTAAACAACAGCTGTTCCTTTAGCCTAAGAGTCTGTGGCTAGCTGAACAGTTCTGCTGAGATCTGCTGAGTCAGGCTCAGCAGTTGTTGGCTAGGCTCACTTCTCCCTGGACTCCCTAGTACCTGGTTATGGATGGCTTGCCTTAGCTTCATGTGGTCTGTATCCTGCAGAGTGGAGCCTATGGTGGTCATGGAGCAGCAGCATCCTAAGAAAAAGCAGAATTCAGAAGGCTTCCTGGAGCCAAGTCCGGGCCCCATTGCTTGTTGGTTCTGCTGCATTTTATTAAGCCATCTACTAGAGGAACTTCAAGTTCAAAGAATGAGGAAATAGTCTTCCTCTTTCTCCCCTTCCCACATTGCGCTGGGATAGATGCAAGCATGGGAAGCAGTGGAGAACTGTGGTCATTTCCTCAAGCATCTGCTCACGAAGATCTACCCTTTCTTGTCACATGATCTCTTTAGATGATCCATGGTACTTCCTTCACTCCGGGTCCATGGTATCCTACATCGTCCTCCATGAGACTGAATTTTATTTTGTGAGATTGAAGACTACCTGAACTTTTGTCATCACCTAAAACAGGCCGAAATTTTGCCAGTGGGTCATGATACAGTTTGAGGAAAGGATTCTGTGTTGGGCTCCATTTTGAGACAACGATCCATGAAGTTTCTCAGGCTGGTCTCAAACTCATGAAGCTCTTGCCTCACCCTTGGGAATTGCTACAATACAGGTGCACTCTACCGGTTCTGGCTGTGACTTTCTATTTTCTTCCTCCCTTCTCTGAGTTAGACTTCACCTGTGGGGAGATTTACTTACCTCTCCATTCATTTATTTACTTCATACATTTATGCCAATTTGGACTTATTTTATTCTTGAGGTCACAACCCTACACTATTGATATTTTTTATGGCTCATATTAAGTTCATTAAGAGATTTTTTTTTTCTTTTCTTAGTACTAGAGTTTGCACAAGCTAGGAAAGTATTTCCCTAAGTTCTTCCCCAGTCTATTGGAAGCCCTTTGGGGTGGACAGAAGGATACTTTTGATATGTAACTATCTTTTAATTTATCTTTATTTTTTTTAAGCACACTTTTAAATTTTGAAACTTTAAGTGACTTCAGGCCTGTCTTGTGTTTTCTCTGCTGTGTCCCTAGAATCAGCCATTTCTCCAAGAGTCTCTGAATCAGCCATTTCTCCAAGAGTAACATTTAGAAATCTACATACAGACATGATCCCAGAGTGGCAGTAATTCTCGAATCTTTGAGAAGGCAGAGTTAGGGGATGTATGTATCTCACTTATTTCTCTTCTGCTGTGATAAAAGGCCCCAAGAAAAGCAATTTAAGGAAGGAAGTGTTTATTTTGGCTCACAGTTCCAGGAACAGTCCTTCATGGTAGAGAAATCATGACAACAGGAACTTGAAACAGCTGGTCACATTGTGTCCACACTCAGGAAGCTCAGGGGGATGAATGGCTGTTCTCAGCTGCTCACATTGTGTCGGAACTCAAGCACACAGAGCCTTTTCCTTTTAGGCAATCAGGATAAAGCCCTAGAGTGGTGCCAGCTATCTTTAGGGTAGATTTTCCCACGTCAATTCACCTAAACAACACAATCTCTCACAGATTTGCCAGAGGCTAACCTAGTCTAGATAATTCCTCTCAGGCATGTCCAGAGGCTCCTCTCATATAATTAACTCTAGGTCCTATCAAGCTGAGAATCAATATTAACAAAGTGTCACAGTTTTTATGTAATTTAGCCTGTGTCACTATGCACACAAATTTGTATTATTTCTATACTGATCTGCACTGGTTCACGTTGCTATCTCAGATTCTATTTTAGTAGCCAATTTGGCCTCAGCATTCTTCTCTTGATTCTCTTTGTCTTCTCTCTTTAACAGTAAGAAACCTGATCTCATTATCTAGGTAAGATTTTCTCTAATTATTTTTTTTAGCTCTACTGTACATGTTCAGTACAGGTTTAGAATACCTGTACCCTTGTAAGACACAACGAGAATAGTCCAGCTAGTCAACTTGCCCCAGAGATCCCCTGTAACTACCACCTGAGTTCTGGGGTTCCAGGCTGGCCCCACTTGGATTTTCTATGGTTGCTGGGGATTTGAACTCTGGTCCTTAAGCTTGAAATACAAATACAAATACAAATACAAATACAAATACAAATACAAATA
>JADRCH010000057.1:9447934-9475020 GCA_019843965.1 Rhynchomys soricoides
GTAGCAGTTTGAGTGGGTCTTCAGGGTAGCAGTTTGAGTGGGTCTTCGGGGTAGCAGTTTGAGTGGGTCTTCGGGTAGAAGAACAATAGTATTCGATGGACACTAGATCCTCCTTGGTTGATTGCTGAGCATGGGGCAGCCAGTCCCCCTCTGTTGGTCTTAGCATGCTTGTTTGTAAATCTCATCTCTCTCAGCATTGTTACGAAGACCAAACCAGACCAGAGATGCTCACATAATGTTACCCATGTTCCTGTTTTCCTGTTAATTTCAGTGTTCAGATTCTTGGATGATATCTGAGGGAGCAGAGACTACGGAGGAAATAGAGAAGGACCAACACTTCTGGAGCATGTGGGAGCTAAGAGTACCCCAAATGGAGAAGAGCCTATGTCTATGGCACCCTGTTATTTGTGGGCCTGGTGACTTCTGCCCCTCTCCTGGGGGAGAGCTTCTGATCCTCTCTGGTTAGAAGATCACATGATGGACTGTGGACTGGGATCAGATGTTAACCCTTCCACTACCATATCTGCTCACATGGAAGAAAAGTACTGGTACCCTTAAGTGCACCTCATGCCTTGGGTTGGTCAAGCATTATAAAAAACCATGGAATGTTATTTCTGGAAGGGACTTTGGAGTTTTGTGACAATATTTTTTTAATTCTTCATTTAGAACATGGGATAGTCACATGACCTCCCTAAGGAGTACATGTGTTTCCTACAAAATAACTGGAGACATTTGCCACTTGATCTCCTGCCCCCCTACCCTCACCCTCTTGGGTGTCTGTGTGCCCAGCTTTGACTCTACCAGGGTCTTTATCTTCACATTCTTTCATGTTTTGGGCATCTTGTTGAACTTGTTCTTCCGACTGAACTCGTGATCCCTTCTTGGTAGTTTAGCAGCTATACTAAAGGAAAACATTAATGCAAGTCTTCTCTCTCAGCGTACCATTGGCTGGAAGACACCGACAAACACCCCATCTCAAGGTCTGAGCCCACAGTTTGCAAGAACATTTGCTTCTTTGAATTTGGCTTTATTCCTTTATTTTAAAGGCAAGGAAGCCTGAGTGACATGTATTACCTCCTTTTGAAAAATTCTTGTTTCCTAAAGAATGACTGATCTATGTTCAATGCACTTGGGTCTTGACATTCTGTGCTAAGTTACTTCTGAAAACTCCTTTTAGCACAAAGAAGTCATGATTCCTCTCAAATTAGGCTGTGTGAGGACCTGCTTGAATAAGCTGAGCAACAATTGTTTTGGGGGAGTTGTAGAGAGTATCTTAACAATTCTGCTCCCAATAAGCCAAGCTATTTGACAAAGCAAAAGGAGGCCCCTGTACACATTGCCTGGAGTTTCCCTAAGTGGGGTGGACACAATTTTATTTGCAGAATATCAGATCCTTAGAAACAAATGTCGACAGTATGATGTGTAAGCCACTGCTCTATTTTGGTCAGTGCTCCTAGAACCAGACAGACACGTTTGCTCATTCATTGAATTCAGAAATCCAAAATTTATAGAGCTCTTCCTTTGCAAACCCCCCTAAACTAGGTTTATTTCCATGGACTTGACCTTTGCTGTTTAGACTTTCTGCCCCTGGCAAACCCAACGTCCATTTGTTCCTACGCTCGGCCATTTTGGCAGTCTCCTTAACAGCCTGAGGAGAGAAGCAGGCGTCTGTGTCTGCGTATGGAGACCTCATCCCCAGCTGCCTAATGGATTCAAAAGGCATCCTGAATATTCATCATTTCTCCTTTTATGAGCACCTTGGCAATTCTCTCCAAAGGCAAAGGCTGCAGTAAATTCAGAAGTGCCATTTAGTGAATACCAATTTATCCTCAATTCAGTCTAGGTTTTTCCTGTCCCTCAGCATAATATCAGAGCTCCTGAGAGCCCTGTGAATGCAGGGTATTGTCTCAGCTTGGAGGAGGCGTGACTGCTTGTGAAAATGCCTAGCCTGCACACCCAGGCTCTGTGCTTTGGCCCCATGCAGGCCGCAGTCCCTTTCCTAAAAGTTGGAAGCTACCTTTGGGGAAAATGTGAAAGTCAAATGGAAGCATTTGGCTTGGAGGCCCAGCTTTTAATTAACAGTTGTAAATTAGAAAACAGTAATTTTTAGCTTTGTGAGTATGTGTGCCTTTCAGTACATCAAATGCAATATTCCCAGATGCATATCTTCCAGGAGACTGTCTGGACAGTTTCTCAATGGGGACAGATGCAGAGAGAAACTTGGCACTATGTTTATTCATTTAAACAGTGTGGGCTTATTGGGCCTGTGTCTATGTGTATATTCGTGTGTGTGTGTGTGTGTGTGTGTGTGTGTGTGCGCGTGTGTGTGTGTGTCTACACCTTGGGCACGTTCTGTCCCCCCCCCAGGCTCTTTTGACTGGTAATTGAGTCTTTTCTCTCACTGCCTTTCAGTATCAGCCAAATGAACATATAGCATTCACGGAGTTTCTATATTTTCTCTCCCTTCTTTCTGGAGAAAAGTGGCACCCAAAATCCCTGTTCTCTCTGCCTTTGCACCTTCTCACACTTGAATAGAACCACATGCATTTCTTATTGATCTGCTCTCCCTGGTAGGCTACTGAATTGTATTTCCAATTGCGTTTCTGAACTTGCTATAAGTAGACTACATCTTGGAAAAAGTCAAACAATGGTCAAGCCAGTGGGTTTGGGCCAATCCAGGCTGGCTATTGGCCTGAAATCATTTCCCTGGGGATAGGCTTTGCTTCCATGCAGGTTGGGAGGCTATGGCCTTCTTTACGCACCCCAACTGTCTTAGTGAATTTAAATAGCTCCTGAGACGATCACGGAGTTCATGAACCATGGCTCACAGGCCACATCTGGCTAGTGGACATGCTTTCTTTGGCTTCTTCAGTGTTTTGAAATGTTTTTAATTAGTTACCACCATTTACAAATTGGGAAACTTCCCATTAAAGTATCCAGATTTGGGGAGCCTCAGGAAAATCTGAAGACCTAGAAACCTTAGACCTATTTTTCTAGCAATTACCCAGGGATGAAAAGATCGGTATAATGGAGTTTTGCCACAATCCCTACTTGCCCACCATTCCAGTACCTCTAGTGTTCTCTACCTGGCCTGTTCACTCACTCACTGACCTGCCTGGCCTCTGTGGGCAATTTGGTTTGTGAGGTCTGGTCTAATCAAATACAGGAAGTCTGTGGAGGAAGATCATGCTTCCTGGTTTGTTTTTGACCTCCTCCAATAATTCTTGTAAGAAGAAAAGGATCTATTGGATTCAAGGAAAGTTTGTGAGTCTCACTAGTTTAGGAGACTTTTTGGCTTTTCATCAACATAGGAGGGAGAAGCAGAAGTCTCACTGTTGATTTTGATGATGATTTCGTGTGTGTGTGTGTGTGTGTGTGTGTGTGTGTGTGTGTAGAGTCTATTCTTAGATTTGACATTACATATTAGGATTCCATAATTCTCTAGAAGTATAAACAAGATAATAGAAATCAAGACTAGACTCTCAGTACTACTGGGGTGATGGAAATGAGAAGCTGGACCTCAGAGAATGGCAGCAGCGTGGGCGACCATATGTGGAGCTTGGTGTGAATGAACTCTGCACCCTACAGCCTGTCATTAGGAGTAAGCTGAGAGCTGCGAGTGGCCAGTCATCTTAACAGGTAGGATCAGATGCTTTCTAAACTCTGGGTACTTTCCACAATCAAAGGGCTATTCATCTCATTCCTTGGGTTGATTAAGAAGCAAGAGGTGACAAAACAGATCTCACCCTCTTGTGAACAGTTAGCGGTAGACTCTCATCTACATCCCTCAAGAGATGAGCCAGACAGTCCAGCAATAGGACATGACTCTGAGAGTGGCATATAAGATAAGGAAGCATGTGGGTGTTTTTAGGCAGCTCTCTTCAAAAGTTTAACTCAGTCTTAGGCTACTCCTTTGCCTCAGTAACGAAGTGTTCGGGTTCTCTTAATATTCACCAGCAGGGAAATGAAGAGCCAATGGCTGCTGATGGTGATGTCCTGCCATCTACAATGAAGGAATTAGATACTAATTATGATCTGGACTCCATGTAAACTGTTGGAGGGTTAGGAGGAAGATCTTTAACTCTCTAGGTGACGGTTGACACAGATTTAGAGAAATCCCGAAAATCTGGCAGTTTTCCCCCATGTGTCTTGGAATTATACGCGTGACAAAGTCATGCTTTGAGCACAGGCTCGTTCTTACTCTTTGCATGTGAGAACACTCTGACCACCACGCCACATTCTGTCTAGAGCACTCAGACTTTGGCCTCTCTCATTCTCATTTTTGGAAGTGCTTCTTGGCTTCTGCTTCTCCTTCTCTTTCGGCGTCATGGTTTGCTCCCTCTTGGCTTTTGATTTTAAGTGCCCTCCTTGTAATCCTTTCAGGCTGAGGGAGAGCAGAGAAATCGGAAGCATTTTACGTTCCAGGCTGTAGGCCTTATGAGGTGATGACAGTGTTCTGTAGGGATATCCGCTCTGCTTTTCCTATTGAAATCGGTGGAGTATCTGGAGCGGAGAGCTTAATAGAGGGAGAGAGCAAACGAAACCAAAGGAAGATAAAGCTGGGGATACAATGATGGCGATATCATCACAGCAAGGCGGTAGGAGCCAATGAGCAGACGAAACCGGGAGAGAGAAGGCTCCCGTCCATACTCAAATAAAGGGGAGACTGAAAGTACCATGAAATCAAAAGAGAATTCTAACACATATGACTGATTTGAATAACCTTAACACCACGCCAACAAGGTGCCTTGTTGAATAGGAGTGAGGAGTGTCTATTTGGGAGTGAGTTAGCCCATGAGGGCTGGGGACCAGTCACTGGCTATGGTCTAGGTTTGTATTACAGTATTTCTTTTTTTATGAACATCCCCTTTTAAAAAACTGTTTCCTCTTTGAAGAGAAGCTTCTAGTTCATGGATAAATCTCATTAATGGCTTTGGTTCCTTTATTTTCCTGTTTTTGTGGTTCTTTTGTTCATGTACTCAGGGTTGGAAGGACCACATGGTAGTCTTCCTGAATCTCCCATTATGTTGTCGTCATTGGGAGCTTTATCATGTCCACTGTCTTCCACGTCTAAATCTGTGGTCTTGACAACAGCATTCCCACAATCAATAGATGCACTGTAGCTTGTCTGAAAGCTGCCCACCCTTGAAATCACAAAGCACTCATCATTTCTGGCTCTGGATACAATAAAACTGTTTCAAAATCTCCATGAACAGGCCTTAAACTCTCTGTGGGGGCTGGTATAATACTTAGTGCATCTCAATAAATATTTGTGTCATATGAGAGTAAATCTGCTTTCTCTTAGGAAATAAGCTGGGATGTGGAAACACAGGGGAGAATGTTTGGATCTACAGAAGTTAATGCTGATAGTCATAAGACCATACACTGGGTCTTCATTAGAGGTTGGTAATAATTAAGCCTTACATGTCAAGAATTATCATGAAGACCCTGGAGACATTTCTGGACATGTGTAGATAGATAGATTAAATACCACCCCCAACATCAGACAGGTCTAGAAAAGCTGAGTTACCTTATATGCAGTGTCTACAATCATCAGTAGGAATCACCTCACAGGATCTCTGGGTCAAGAGTCTCTTTGTTGACTTTACAGCCTTGGGGTGAGGAGGAATCTGTGAGTTTGTACTTTAAGTCTTTTCTCCTTGGAGACTCTTAGGAATAATGTTATCTAATCATTCTTAAGTGGTTTGCGAAGGGTGCTGCTCAAGTTAATGCATATTTCTTAGGAAACGTGTTCTAGACTGGTGTTTTGGGATACACTGGGTGGAACTTATAACCTAGATTTCCCTTTTACATCATGTATTTATGTATTCGTTTGTATGTGACTTGGGGAAACCAGTTTTCTCTGTCTACCATGTTAGTTTTGGCACTAAAACTTAGGTGGTCAAGATTAGCAGCAGGCACCTTTAACCACCGAACCATCTTGCCTACCCTACCCTAGAGTTCTTAAGGATAAGACTCATGATATGCTAACACACATTGTGACTCTTTCAGATAGGGTAAGAACATGAAACATTTCCCATATGCTTTTGCTGTAGAATGAAGAAGCTTCTTGAAGTAGTTGGAATAGGTTGGGGTAGTGTCTTCCAAAATCCACACTGGAGAGCATCACAATGGACCCATGCTCTCATAGTACAGAGCAGGAAACTCACAGTGGCAAGGGCTTAAGCATTTGTGTTATGCATATATATGTATATGCTGGTGTGCATGCAGAGCCCAGAGGAGGACATCGGGTGTCTGCTCTGTCACTGTCCACCTTATTCTCTTCAGACAGTTGCTCTCATTGAACATGAAGCTAGATGGGCAGCTAGCCCTGGCAACCCTCCAGTCTGCATCCCCTAACAGTGCTGAGATTACAGAAGAGCACAGTCATGCCCAGATTTATCTTCATAGGCATGGCTGTTTGTGATCTGGACTCAGGCTCTATTGCCTTCACATCAAAGCACCCTTACCCACTAAGCCGACTTCCCAGGTCTTGCTCCTGGTCTTTCCCCATCTTGAGGGCATAGGCTTCCTTTTTCTGCTTTCCACGGACTGTAGGTTCTTTTGGAATAGTAAGCTTTGTCCCACCCCTCAGTTCCCTGTGTTCTGATTGGGGCTCTCTTTCCAATGCTTATAAGTTGTGTTTAATGCTAACTCCAGAGAATGCCGGTCTTGGAAGAGACTTTGGCATCTTGCAGCCTTGGGACTCACATTCTCATGCCTCACCCTTCTTGACATTTCACACAAGTCCACTGGTTACTCTTCACTAATTTGAACTCCACGTTATGTATTCAATTTGTGCTTTGGGGCAAGCTATATTAGTCTCTATTCTGAATTTTTTTCTTTATTAATATTTCAGTTTGCTACAAATAGGGGGCATCATCTTTACTTACTTCTGACTTCCACCTGAATCCCAGGGGGTCTGCTGTAGTGTATGAATTCTTCTGTATTTCATATCAGGCTACTAACTTATACTCATCCTAACAAGTCCTACCCGTGACAGGGTAATAAGAGTTAAAACCAGAAAGTTGGTGTTACAATTTTTCTTTGACTAATAAAGCATGTTTTAGACCATGTATTTTGCCCAGTGTTTGAGTAATTAAAATGTTATAAGAAGCTAACTGAGACACCAAACAACTGATTAGACAATATGCTTGTCAATTTCATTTTAATTTGGTTATATATTTAGCTCAATAACATTTCGGTGACATGTCAAAAAGGGAAATATCTTAAATGAATTTTTATTTATTTATGTTTGCCAGATTCCCATTTCTCCTCTCTACAGTTACAAAGATTCCATCTTTTTCCATTCCAAGTTTTAATAAGGTCAGGATCAAAAGGCTATCCTACATGTAGGGTTAGGGAGTCGGCTCAGAGAGTTAAGTGTTTGCTGCACAAGCATGGAGAGCGTAGTTTGCTCCCCAGCACCCATGTCAAATCCAGGCATGGTAGTGCATGCTTGTAACCCCAGAGCTTGGGAGGCAGAGACAGGTGGATCCCAGGGCCTCACTAGAAGTCAGCTTTGCTTCAACAATAACCCCCAAGGTCAGTGAGAAACTCCGTCTTGAAAAATGCTGTGGGGAGTGGTAGGGGGAAATACCTGATGTCAACGTCTGTCTTCTACATGTGCATGTAACAGGCAAGCACAAGTATATATACATGTGCATACACATGCACACACACACACATACACACACACATACACACACACACTCACACTACAGTATATCACCATAAAAGCTATTATATAAATGAACTGTGGATTATTACAATCAAGCCAGTAACTTAAAAATAAAACTTAAGTTGGCCTTCAGGCTGGGGTGGAATTTCTCCTTCATGTATTTGCTGGAGATATTTATTTATTTATTTATCGGAAGGAAGGAAACAATCCTGTCTTTATCAGGTGTTGCCTTTACACCTCCAAGCAAGACTTAACATGAGGACTTCAGTCCATACAGATGAGAAAGAAATTAAAGACAGAGAAGGATTTCCACCTAGCCCGGCTTTCCGTGTAATCCTCTACTTCCCTTTGGAGGAAGGCTCTGCTCATTGGCCAGTCTCAACCAGAGACATATTTAATAGCTAATTCTTTGTCTTTGTGTTTTTCTATGTTATATTTATGATTGTGAGAGCTTGTTTAAAGCATTATAGCTAGAAAAAAAAAAGTGCAGTCAAGTGTATGGAAGCTCTCAGGGAACTAATAGCCTATCAAAACCCAGTGAAGATTTATTCAATGTCTCCCTTCCAGGGGGTGTATTGTTGGTTCAGCTGTAACTCCTTAACTTCATCACATTTTATAGACTTTGGCCATCACAGATTGCCACAAGGGTTGTTGCACGGGTGTGATTTAAAATGTGTTCTGATTAAATATACAGAAGTCCTCCTGTTCTCTGATGCAGGAAGGAGAGGGACATCATAAATGTACATTGTTTAAGTGTAAATTCTACTTCACACTCAGAAGCTATATTGTATGTGTATGTTTTATGCTCTGTTGGTACTTAAAAAAATCATTTAATTTAGGGGGCATTTCGACAATCTAACCAAGAACCAGTCAGCAAGGACCTACTTAGATTCTTTCCATAGAATTTGTAGTGGGGCAGAGTAGGGCGAGGAAGTCAGTCTATGGAATAATGCACTCCTGCTGAGTTATATACAAAGTATACAGCTTTGATTCCTGTGACTTGGATGGGCAAGAATACTCAATTTTAACATTTCTTTAATCATGTCTCCCAATTTCCAGTGGGTAGGAGTACTATCTCCTGACCTTGCTGCATTGCTTCTTTACTCAGAGAAGTTTCTATAAAGTTAAAAATAAGGTTAAGGCCTTTTATCTCTAGGTTCATATTGACACCATGGTGGTCATAAAAAACAGTGTCCCTGACACCTGCTGTTCTCCAGTTTTTGCTAGGAGGTAGGGTGTGTGATTTCTCTGAGCTCTGCATCCTATGAATTCAAGTGTCTTTCCCTTAGGATTCCTGTTCATCCAAGCTCTGTATCACTTCAGAGTGTGAACAAGCCCACATGAATCTTACACCCTTTAGACATGTTTCTCTCTTTGCCAGGACTGAGAAGTTGACTTTGCTTATGTTTGCCCATAATGAATACTAATATGTGGTCAGGTAATAAGATTTGAAATGGAATGACTAGTTCAACCTTCCTAATGCTCAGACCCTTTAATACAGTTTCTCATGTTATCATGACCCCCAACCATAAAATTATTTCATTGCTACTTCATAACTATAATATTGCTACTGTTATAAATGGTAATATAAATATGTGATATGCAGGATATATGATAAGTAACCCATACCATGTCACAACCCAGAGGTTGAAAAACACAGGGCTATTGGGATGGTATAGCAGGCCAGGCACTTGCTGCCAAGCCTGATAACCTGAGTTTGATCTCTAGAACTTTCGTGGTGGAGATAGGGCTGTCTTCTGATCTTCATGCATATGCTACGAGTGCATGCATGTGTGCACATGTGCACGCACACACGCACTTACACACATGATATAATAAAAAATAGAACAAAAATTAATTATCTTGTGAATAGCAAAGAACAGGTGGTTATACTTATTTTTACCATATGTTGACATAATTAAAACATTATGGCATGCTGACCACGACACACAACAACCAATTAGCCAATATGCTTTAGTGATTTAATTTTATTTTGGTTGTGTGTTTAGCAGATGTCTCAAAGGCTTTCCATACCTTGAACTCCTCTGGGCATATAGAGGACCTTTGTCATCAATCCCCTTCTGCTTTTAGTTCTGATGCCTATTCTGCTATTGCAGAGTCTGGAGGCCTGAGGGGTTGCACTGCCCACTTGGAATGGGCAGAGGGAAGTAGTAGAGGTAAAAGCAAAGAAATGGGAAAATGACAGCTCATTCATAGTTCAGGAAACTGTTCTCTTCATAAGCTTTGTAATGAATGGGTGAATGAAGATGTTAAAGCCACGAGGAAATAGCAACAAAATTGGCCTGAGTTGGGAAACTGATGTAAATCCTATTTCTCTCTGTAGACCAGAGAGCACCATGTTACCAGCAGGACATAAGCAACATGAAACACGTTGGCCCAATAAGAAACAGAAAACATATCCACGCTTCTTCAACTTGAAAGGCAATGGAATGAAGACCCATTTGCTTTTTGTGAGCCATGGTTTGTAATATGTGCCACTGTCTGATTTGTCCCAGAATTGGAAGCTCTAAAGTCCCACTGGCCTTTGGTGATATTCAAGCCCCATTCATGCTCTAGGCCTAAAGCACAGGAGGTAAGATTTGGTTGGCTTTTCAGCTATTGAAAAGATAATATGCTCCACAAACCTTGTTCATGGAAGCTGGGGAATAGTGTCGGAACTCCTGCAGTTGGAGTTACAGGTTGTTATGAGCCACTGCAGGTAGGTGGTGGGAACCAAACTTGGACCTTCTAGATAAACAGCAAATGCTTTTTGTTGTGGAGTCACTTCTCCAGCCTCTGTACTGGGTTTCTGAAGTAAAATGACAAGCACTTTTTCTAAACACTAAGTAGAGTCTCACCCTTTCATGTTAGGCTCAAGTGGCCTATAAACTGAACTCAGGGCACCATTCACTACACACTCTACTGCAACTAGAAAATGCTCAACGCTCACAGAGTTTTCATATTGCAATCAGATAGAAAGCTGTGGTTGAAACTCTTTCTCAGAGTTACTGTCTTTTTGAGACAGAGTTTCATGTATCACAGGCTGGCCTCTAACTTGATGTGTAGCTGACCGTAGCCATGATCTCCTCCTGCTTTGACCTCTCTGTGTTTTACTGGAGTCACAAGTGTACTCTACCATGCCCAGTTTACATAGCAAAGGAGATAGAACTCAGGGCTGGGTGCTTTCTAGGCTAGCACGGTATTAATGAGACAGATCCTCAGCCAAGGCTGTGGATCTTAAGCAAAAGTCAAAAGTTGTTCTTGCCAGGACACAAAGAGAGAGAATTGGAAATTCCTTGTGTATAGCCTGCCCACACATCTTTAGCTTCATGGCAGTGTGATTGTTTGTTTTGTTTGTTATGGTTTGAATATAAACTATCCTCTGTGAACTCAAGTGTTTGACTACTCAATTCCTCCCTAAATAGCGACATTGTTTTGGGAGGTGGCAGAGCCATAACATTTGTTGTGTAGTTGGTACATGTGGGGATGCAGAGGCAAGCTCCAAGAGTTAGAGGTTGGTCTTGCTTTGAGTCTGACCTCTCTGCTTCTTAATGTAGTAAAATATCAAGTTACCTTTCAGACCTGGACCGAGTGGCTCCACACCACTATCTTCCCTGTTGTTAAGGACTGTATCCCTCTAAACTGTGAACCCCCAAGTAAGACTTTCTTCTATTATGTTGCCTCTTGTCAGGTTTTTGGTCAGAGAAGGGGAAAGTGTTTAATTATTTCTATGCAGCACTATCAGTTGTAACAGAAATCAAGCATTTTTGGATATGAGTTAAATGATATCAAAAATCAATTTAGAAGCTTCATTGAGGATCTGTACATTTCAAGAACTGACCTGACGTGAGACAAAAACTATGAGAAGGTAGCTTGTCCCTTCACAGTGTTTCTCACACAGTGAGGGAGTCAAGAATCAGTGAGCCATGACAGGCAGCATGTAAAGTCTCCAGTAGAGAAGCCATAAGAAACTTTGTGAACATACAAAGAATGTTTAACCTAGAGGGAGAAGGAGGACTGGTGGGTGTGAATGAAGGAGGAGATTGTCCTTAGCTTGTCTTGAGTGATACCAAGCATGATATGTGAATGGAGGGGAAAGGCTGGAGGCAGAGGCCTCGAGGATGTTCCTGACAGATAGATCCATGTACACCATATGTGCAGCGATACCACTAGAGACCACAGGCTTGGGAGATAGAGCATGGAGAGTGTCAGCTTCCAGTGATGACGGAAGATGGGGGTAGATGCCAGATTGTGAAGGATGGCTTGTCTGATGACGGGAACTATCTGCATCAGTGGGTCATAAGTGGAACACGTTCTGCAACCCTAATGGGCGATGGAGCATCTGTTCTTGAGCTACTGCCGGGTGCTCATCTGGTTTGATTAAAGATCCATTATTCATGCCAGAAACAAGAGATTAGGCGCTGCTCTCTTGTAAGCATGGAGGATCCCAAACCTGGAACACACATGGGAAGATGTTTGAGGACCACACTTGGAGAATTAGCTGCTGGCAACCTCCCAGCTACTGCCACAATGCCTTCTCCAGGGGAGAAGAGAAGACATTTAGGAATGCAGCTTCAGACACAGATCTTGCCGGGCCACAGAGTTCTGAGGTTGGGAGCAGGAAAAAAGCTTGCTGTAAAGGGTTGGCTGCTGATTTGAGGGTACAGATGTGTGGAAGGCACACAGGCAGGCAAGGGAGGCTGCAGGCAGAGTGCGTTCTGGGCTGTTTCAGACTCCACAGCCCCTTGGCCTGCCTTCTCCCCATCCCGCTTCCCTTTCTGGAGGTTGTGTTTCTTCCAGCCCTTAGAGCGGATGAGTTATGGCTGCCGGCTGTTTCCAAGAGCAAGGCATTCTTCTTTAATTAGAGGGTTCTTAACACGGGAGTGCAGACCTGCTCATGGGACATTTGGCACCATGGCACATATAAATCCCTCAGCAAGCTCCCCACTCTCCATTCCTAGGATGTAACACATACTTTGCCACCACGCAGACACTGTCTTCTGCATCTAAGTACTCCCCCTCTCTTCTCCCTACACATACCCTGAGAATGCAAACTTTTGTGATGTACTTTTTTTTTTTTTTTTTGGACAGCCTTAGTGACAGTTTTATAGTCTAGAAGAAAGCAAAAAATACTTTTGTCTCCATCTTATGCTAGGGTGCCAGGTTGTTGAAAAAATATATCTGATGATTCTGTGCGTTCATCTATGAATCAAGAGATTTCCCGTGACAATCAAGGACCTTAGATGATGCTTCAAGCATTGAGTATGTAAATGTGACAAAACCATCTTTTTCTACACACACACACACAGACAAAAAAGGTCAAGCTTAAGCTTGGAGAAATGGAAGCCATGGTGAAGCCATTATTTCCTGTAAATGGCCAGAGATTTCTGTGTGGTCCTGAGTAATAACGTTGATCGAAATGGCTTCTGTCCACTTTCTCTCATGGGTCCCCTTCCCCACTGGAAAGGCTCTTCTTCCATTTCAGGTTTGGTTGTACTGTGGAAGAAGTTTCCGGACTTCTTAACCTTTCCCCCTCACTCCTGCCCAGACAGGCACATGGTAAAATAAATACAATAGAAGTTCTGTTAAAGATAGTATTGAGTCTATAATTGAGATGGGCAAATATTAACAAGAGGCTGCAGGGCCGAGGGCAGGCCAGTAAGAGAAATAATCAGAAGGTGACAGTCGTAGGTTCTCCTCTGGGAGAGAGCTCCCTACCACGTGCTTGTCGATCTTTCAGGAGTTAGCTGCTTCTCTTTAAGCCAGCATGGCAGCCTGCACCCTGGATCTTAGTCAGTTACGTTCAACAAAGGTATGGTTACCACAGCTCTCCCTTTCTACTGTATCATTAGTTCCTTACCAGTCTTAAATGATCACTTTCATCAGGTTGACATGCTGCTGTTTCTTTTATTAAAATATCACCTTGACATGCCTAAGACTTTCCAACTAGCATCTCTTTTCTTTGGCATCATAAGAAGATCTGGTGTATCCTTACTGCTCTCCAGAATGATCTCTTAACCCCCACTGGGGTGAGACCTCTCTCCATCACTGTTCCAAACCTGAATTTGTTGACAACACTCATAATGCCCATGTTGCAAGCTTTAGTGACCTGACAGCTCTGTGTGATGCTAGAACGTTCCTTATCTGGCCCTCTTTCTTGGTGTTATCAAGACCTATATTTGACCTTGTATGCTTGCTCATTTCTCTTTGTCTCCAAACACTAGTGAGCCCAAAGTCCAGTTTGGAACTCCTTTCATTCCTCATCTAAAACCTAGCTGCATATAATCTTTAAATACTAGAGATTCTTATGATTAGTACATTTTTGCACCACACTGAATCTTGTGTTTGGAGCCCCCCAGACTCCTATGTTCAAACTGCCTACTGTCATCTCCTCCCAAATGTCATTCATCCACATTTTTAGACACAGATGACTTTGGATATGCAAAGCTTGTCTTATCATTTCCAGTTTAACCCTGCCATAGTCCTATCTGTCTCACTCAATGGCATCTTTATCCTTGTAGTGGTTTGCCAGCCTATGTCCACCTCTCACTCAGGGTAGCCAGGTTCATTGTATATTCAGCTGGACTGGAGGGAGAGAAGCTTAGCCAGGGCAGATGGGGGTAGCAGGATCTTGGATGGTTGTGAGCATGTGGGCGAAGAATACACACCCAGGAGCAGCTTTGGAGGGCTAGCTCAATTTATTGAGGAGGGGAACAAAGGCTGTTTAAACCTTAAGGGAGTGAATAGGGGCTACGAGGATGAGTGTACATCATTGGCTGAAGACAGGATGCTGGAGATACCTCATTTGCATGAGGAGAAATTCTAGGGGCTGCTGGACATTACCTTTTAAGGATAAGGAAGTTTAATCTGGCTATTGGCTACCCCTTCTGGTGAGGCAAAGGCATGCGGTACAAGGCTACATGTGCCTGGGCATGCAGGTCCAAGGTCCGAGGTGTGTGTGTGTGTGTGTGTGTGTGTGTGTGTGTTCCTACTCCTGCTGATCTCAGGAAGAAATTCATGGGGTTTGGACATACCTCAACCCCAGTCTTGCTCCAGGCCTGTTCCTCCTGGTCCCATGGCTCCCTGACTCCATGGTTGTTCAAGAAACAAACAAAACAAAACAAAAAAGCCAAACCAAAAAACCAACACCAAATCTGTGTGTTTTCCTTGCTTTATATATAATAGGTCTTCAACAGAATAACCAAGATCCACACAGCATCAGTGCCATTGCTCTTCGGATACTAGCTCTGGAGTCTCTCCTCTTGGTAGTTCCTATAGATTTATTTCTAACTGCGCTTTATGCCTTCCTTTTCATTCCCTTATAGTCTTAACTCAACACAGAAGGAACTGTGATCATTCCAAACACAAAGTTAGCTTATGTCAGTGTTCTCTGCAAATACCTTAGAAATTTTCCCATTTGTCTTGGTCCCCTGGGACCATAAGAGCAAAATACCCTAGACCGGCTGGCATAGACATTGCAGGCTTTCGTTCTCATAGTTTTCTTGGCAGAGATGTTGTAGAGATGAAGGTGCTGGTGGACTCCATGTCTGGGGAGGGTCTGTCCAGTGTAGATGGCATTTTTTTCTTGTGTCCCCAGATGGTAAAAGAGGGTGATTTAATACCTGGAGCTGACTTTATAAGGGTATATGCCCTCAGTCTTCATGATCTTGTCACTTCTCAAGGGCCCCATCTCTTAATGCCAGAACCTTGAAGGTGAGGATTTCAACATGTGAGTCCTGGGAGCACACAGTAATCCGTACCACATCTGACTCAGAGATTGAGCCAGCGTCCTTCCATCTTAAGGGATCATAGTCTGTGTCCCTCTTACTTGTGCTCCATGGCTTCCTTTCCAAATCTCTTTAGCACCATCAGGCCTTCCTGAGTCTAAGAATGTCAGATAGGTCCTGCCTTCCCCCTTGACTCCTGTCTTTGTATTGAGTTGTGTAATGGACTCACATCTCCATCTTCCCCATATCTTGCTCAGATGTCACCTTTCAGTGAATCCCATCTTGATTGGCCTAGTTACATTATAACCCACTCAAAGGTACCCCTAATCCTCTTTATTTTACTGTGCTGATTCCAACAGCACAAACACCTTGAAACTACCCTACCATTTGATTGGCACAATCATCATGTTTAAGAAACCATCTGTGCGGTCCTTTCCCCAAGGGTATGAGCTTCAATGTGGAAAGCTAAACATTTATTTTTTAAACATTGGTTTAATCTGATTTGTTTAATGTTTTGTATATTTTATAGTACACTTCCCGCACCTACATCAGCACTGGGAGTTCTAAAATAAACATCAGTGAAATGAATGAATAAAAAAATAACACACAGGCCTAATATTATACAAAGTGTGATCCTGTGACCTCTCTAATCCTTGAAATAGCACACCAAGTTGGTATTATTATTATTGTTTCTCTGAGAGGTTAAACAAGTTGTCAGAGACCAAATAACCAGCAGGTAGTCAACATACTCCTGTGTAGAACTGACTTCATAAGAATAAACACAGGCTGGGTATCACATGGTGATGGGCAACTGTAACAGTAGGCTGTAAGTCTGGGGCCAGCCTGGGGTACATACTGAGTCTCTGTCTCAAATCAACACAAGAAAACAAACAAAACTGCCAACTAACCTGCCCAGCTGTTTGGCAGATATTCTCTAGGCAAACCTTCTACAAAGCCAGTATTCTTGCCTCTTCATAGTCTTAGGCATGTCTGCAAATACTCCAACCTATGCCCTTGGAAACTTGCACTGTGGTGAGAGGCTTTAAGGCCCAGAGGCTCATTAAAGGTTGACCTAGATGGTCAAACACACAACTGGGAAATGACCCATGGTTCCATTCATTTCTCGTGGAAAATATTTCTTGAAATCGTTAGCAAACTTCTCTGTGATGAAATTCCCAAGAAAGCTTGTATAGCCTTTTCATTTCCTCCAGGCTACACATGCTTTCCTGAGAAGACAGGAGTGGGGGAGGCTGAGCTCCTCTGGGGACTCTGCAAGATGACTTCCTCTAATACTGCTTCTCATTGCTCTGTAGATGAGTCTCATGGGCATGCCTGGGCTTCCCGTGGAAGCAGGAAATGCTCATTTCTTGGAGTAATAAATCTGTGTATGATCTTAAAATGAGCTCCTTTGAGACTGGCTGGGGGTGCTGAGTCCAAGTACCTTGTAGCTGAATCTTGGGTTGCTTGGAGCAGTCTTTGGGATGAGGTGGTTGCAGTAAGGTCAAAGGCTCTTTGCTGAGGGAGGAACGATGTCTTAGGGGAGCTCACTAGGATGTGGGCTGATATTTGAGTCCAAGTCAAGGGAAGGCGTGTCACCTCTGTCTCCTGATCCTTGGTTTCAGGCATTTGTAACACTGAATGGTGTATATAGGTACCGAAAACTACCTTCAGAAGCCATTAAACTTGCTTGGGTGTTATAAGTAGAGAACTCAGCAGCCGGATACTACTACTGTCTTCTTGAAAAGGAAACAAAAATGCCTTTAAAATATGTCAGACTGATGAGCCTAATCTGGCGGAGTCTTGATGCACCAGGGTCGGAGGGATAGCCGGGGGGGGGGGGGACCTTCTCATAGGAGAAGAGGAGGATGGAGGGAGGGACTCTGGAAGGGGGACTGGGAGAGAAGACAGCATTTGGGGTGTAAATACATAAATAAATATTAATTAAAATTTGTCATACTGGGGAAAGCTTTAGAGGCTAGATAGGAAGACGCAAAACCAGAAACAAAACAAAAGCAAGAAAATAAACTCACAGTTAACGGACAAGACTTTCTTAAGCACAGCTTTAGAAACTTCCAGTTTCACCTCTCTCAGATGTGATGAAGACGTGATGAAGGCAGCCACTTAGTGGATGCTTGTGGGTGTACAAGGTCATCTGCAGCAATGGTTATCTCTTAGGCAAGGGGAAAAGCTTAAAGAATCCAAGACTGACTGAACAAAACTTACTGTCTTAAAAATATATCCAGGGCATGTTTATGCATATTCTATACAACTTTCCTACAGACTTGTGTGTGGACTTGCTTATTTCAGCGAATCCCTGAGTCATTTCAGAGATGAAATTGTCTTTGAGACCATCTCATCCGGTGCTCTACACTGTGAAGGGAGACACAGAGACCTCTTCTGATTTTCTCACCCTGTGTTCACAAGAGTGGCATCAGTTGTAAGACCAGCAGCAGTGTAAATAACAATATTACCATGAGCTACTACTAGGGGACACCGGAAAGCCTTGTGACAGACACTTTGCATGTAATGTTCTATCTCTACTGCAAATCAAACTCTGAAGGGCATGGTTCCATTTTAAAGAGGTAGAGCAGAGGACCAGGTTACAGTCTTCCAGATCAGAAGCTTCTAGATGCTCTTTGCTGGTTTAAGAGGTAGAGTAGAAGACCAGGTTTCAGCCTTCCTGAGTAGAAGTTTCGAGATGCTCTTTGCTGGCTTTGGAGCAAACTTTCGACTGCCTGCTTTGGTTCAGCACACCTCACAGGATGTGTGCCCTTTCAGAGTGTCCTTATTCACCAAGCTCCTTTTAGTCCAAGCTCATTTCCTTCGTTAGTTGTTCTCCCTGGACCCCAATGCTATCCCAGGAGCCTCACAAGCCACACCCTCCAGCAGTGTTCATTTTAGCCTCATGAGCATTTTCTTCCCTGGATCCCTTTCCCTGATGTGAACTAGGCTTTGAGTCCCCCATACCTTCCTTCCTTAACTCATCCATCTGAGCCTTATAACATATGGTGGTTTTCTTTGTCTAGAGGTTTGTTTGTTTTCTGCATCTGCCCACCAGTGTGTGGTGTAGGGACTCGTTGTATCTGTAGTGCCTGGCAAGCAGTATGTGCTCAGAAGTTGGTGGATGTATGATTGAGTGGCCCAGCTTCTGGCTTTAGTTTCATTCTCCTATTTCGTCACTTGGAAATTTATCCACTGCTTGATTCTATTCAGTCAGCTTCACCTTAATACTGTGGGTGATTTACCTAGACCTGGATCATGACTTTCTTATATATAAAATGATAGCACAGAGAGTCTATTCTATACATTTTCTGTAAAGATGGATTTAGGTGAGCTGGTTTATATAAAGCATTGTTTTTAGAATCTAAAAATGTATTTGTTGATAATTTTACACACACATACACAAACATACGATGTATAATGATCATCGTTATGACTGACTCCAAGCCAAGCAACCACTACCTGTATGTAACTTTGGTGGAATTGTGCCCTGGTTTGTCACTGGGACCTTGGAAGGAGGTAACACATTGCTCTATGTCTCCCTCAGGGAAGGGATTTTAGCAACCATCAAGTACAACCTAATCCCTCCTTCTCACTCCCCCAAGGCTCCCACAGTATCTTCCCTTCCGACATTCATGTTGTCCTCTTTTTAATAACACACCGAATTCAGTCAGCACTGCCTGCATAGGTGTGAGGCCATCAACCAGAGCATGGGCAATCTAACAGCAGCCATATCTTTAGAGAAAAATGTCTCCTTCCACATGCATTTCCTAACCACTAATATCACCTCAGCAAGGGTGAGACTGGTTAAGTCCCTCCCATAACCATGCTGGAATGTTGACTAGCTTAAGCTTGTGCAGGTCTGGTGCCGGTGACCACAGCTGCTGTGAGTTGATGTGTATGGCAGCCATGTCTTACCCAGAGGACAAGATTTCACTGCACCCCTCCTCATCCTCCTGATCTTACATCCTTTCTACTCTATCTTCCAGAATGTTCTCTGAACCTTGGGGAAAGGGAGGGTGATACAGACGTCTCATCCAGAGCTGAGCAGTCAACAGTCACTTATTCTCAGCACCTTGGCCAGTTGTGAGTCTCTGCTTTGATGGCTGCTCACCAAAGAAGCTTCTTTGGTCAAGGTTGAGAGCAGCACTAATCTGTAGATATAAATATAAATATTTAGAAGGCAGTTTATCAGTATATTCATTTAGTTAAACAATGGTCGTAGGCTGTCTCATATGCCCTACAGTCTCTCTAGTCATAAGATGTTGAGCAGGTTTATAGAATCAGGAATTAGTTCCCTCATGTGGAATAGGCTTCAAATCCAATCAAGAGAACAGTTGGTCATCTTGTACCAGTCATATCACTATTTCAGCGCTAGGAGCACCCTGCCTGACAAGTTGGTATCTTAGCACCGAGTAAGTCTGCGTATAACTTTTCTCCCCCAGTGAACTGCATAGCCCTTTCCATCACCGGCAAAGCTAGCCATCAGAAGGAAGTTTCTAAGTCAGTGCAGACTTGATTTTTTCTACTACAACAAAGTATGGCCTGTCTTCAGAAATTTGGTCTTTTATGTAAAATTTTGAAAAAAGGGTGGGCCACAGCCCTGCTAGAGTGTATGTAGTTGGCTTATTCCTGAACACACCCAGTCCTGGAATGAATAGGTAAATGGTAGTCTTCAGATTCTCCTTGGCTAATAGTGAAGATTCGCTCACTCTGCTTTATTGAGTTACGAGAAGGCACAAAATTTCCTTTGGAAGAGGAAAGCAAGACAACAAGGACCGTGATCCAAGTTGCTGGATGGGGATGAGGAATATCTTTTCTTATGACTGTCTCCCACAACATAATCATCCATATATACTCTTGAATTGCTCCTCTTTTCAAATTATTATGTTTACTAGTGGTGACTTCAAGTGAGCCTGTATTAGCTGTAAGAATATATACACTTATCTAGGACTCTTCCATATTTCCCAGTATCTTTTGTTGGATGCCAGAGAAGAAAAATCTTGGCTTCTAAAATATTTCTTAGGAGAGAGATGCCAAAGCTCCACTCTCATTTGCAAATGGGTGTGTATCCCTGGCACTTTATTCTGGGATGAGATGAGTTCTGTCATGGTTAGATCCTGGCTCCATTGCCTGGAGGAGGATGTAGAATGTCTCTTAAGAGGATGGACCCGATTGCTAGACCTATTGGTTTTAAATATGGCTATGCCGTGTATAAGTCTTATATACTTTGGACAGGGTACTGAATATCTTTGTGGTTCTGATTCTCTTGATTCATCTAAAAAAATTGAGAAAATTATAACAATGCAATAGTTTCAAGCTCTGTAAGGTTATGATGTAAGTTATGGAAACATTTACAGGTAGGTATGCACATGTTTGTATATATATGCCATACAGGGCGGCTCAGAATAATGCTGGTGCACAGTGGAGCATCATATTAGATGGATCTATTTCGCTATTATCCTAGCACTGTTCTTTTGGATCCTTTGTTTCTTAAATAGTGCTGATAATATTTGTATTATAAGATTGTTGTAAAGGGCAGAGAACATAACTATAAAGATTATTTTAAAAGTTGACTGCTTTATAGAAGACATAGTTTTTACCCATTCATTGTTTGCTTCTCATTCTGCTTTATTTATTCCTCATGGTTTCTTTTTAAATTAATTCATTTATTTATTCACTTTACATCCCAATATCAGCACTCCCCCTCCCCTAGTCCCTACCTTTTGTAGCTCCTCCCCCAATTTCCCCTTCCTTTCTCCTGTGAGAAGGGGCAGCCACCCCTGGGTATCCCCCTCCCTGCAAATCAGGCACTGCAGGACTAGGCCCATTTTCTCTCACTGGCAGCCCAGTTAGGGGAATGGGATCCACAGGTAGGCAACAAATTCAAGGACAGCCACAGTTCAAGTTGTTGGGGATTCAAATGAAGACCAAGTGGCACTTCTGATACATATGTGTGGGGCTAGGCAGGGTGGGTGGGACTAGGTCCAGTCCATGTTATCTCTTTGGTTGGAGGTTCAGTCTCTGGGATCCTTCATGGGCCCAGGTTAGTTGACTCTGTTGGTCTTCCTGTGGTGTCCCTATCCTCTTTGGGACTCTTAGTCCTTCCTCTAGCTCTTCCACAGACTCCTGAGCTTCATCTAATGTTTGGCTCTGAGTCTTTGCATCTGTTTCTTTTTCATGATTTAAAAAACCATTTCAAGACCTGTTGCCAGGGTAGGGATGGAAGCTACTGACCTGTCCTAAACTAAGGACTAACTGAGCTAAATCATTATTTTTTTATGAAGTGAAACTCACAAATAAAACAACTGTAAGATTTTAGCTCAGTCCTGTGAAAGCCAGTGTCTCATCTAAATTGTAAGTGACCCACTCACCCATCAGGGAACCAAGCAACCAGGAATCTAGCTCTGAGTCTACCACCAAGATCTTGTGGTGACTCTATGTTCTCATCTCTGGTGCTATGTATCTCAAACAATTGCCAATTAGATGAGGTTTTCATGAGCCGTGGAGGTGGCTGAGAGATTAAATGCTTGTTACAGAAGCCCAGGACTGGAGTTCAGATCACAGTTTTAATTCCAGCCTTGGAAAGCAGGGATAGAGGAAACCATGAACAAGCTGGCTAGTGAGACTAGCCGTATAGATGAGCATAGAGCTTTAGACACTGACTCAGTGAATAGCTAGAAGATTGATTGAGGATGGTTAATGACGTCAACTTTGGGCTGCCACATGCACATATACATGGGTACGTGTCCCCATACATGCAAAAACATGCACCACACATGTCTAACACACACACACACACACACACACACACACACACACACACACACACCAACCATTAAAGAGATGAAGTTTTACATAAAAAGTGCCTGAACTTACTTAATGGCATCTCTTGAATCCAGTAGTGAAGTGAGTATGTGGTACTATGGTACCCTATAGCCAGAGGCCCAGCAATGACCATGTGTGATGTCCTTTTTCTACTTCTAGAAGTAAACTTTTACTTATGACTGTCTCTTTGATGTACACATGCAGACAGTCTTTATTTCTCCTTTTACAGAGTTTCAACTGTAGCTGGCTATTGCGAATGAGACAAAATAACCTCTATTCACTTGAAGAAGATGCCAGAACTAATCTTTTTAATCGACTGTGGTTTGTGTATGGCACAGGCCTCCTTCCTGTCTGAGGTAGAAACCCGTGATGTTGTGAGGTAGGTGGATATCATGGGGGTATAAATCCTATTTCATTTGCTTGGTATAATATACTCTTAAAATAAATCAATGTCCAGTTGTATAGAGAAACTGTATTTCTGGGTTTGTTGTTCCCCCTACTTTTAAAATTTTAATCTAAAATTTAAAGTAACAGATAACATAGCATGTATTTATGGGGCAATATGTGATGTTCTTTTTCTTTTTCTTTTTTTTTATACTTTATTTACATTTCAAATGTTTCCCCCTTTCCAGATCTCCCCTTTGGAACCTCCTTATTCCCTCCCCCTCCTCCTGCCTCTATGGGGGTATTCCCCCAACCACCCCCACACCCACCCACTCACATCTTCTCTCCTTGGCATTCCCCTATACTGGGGCATCTAACACCCTCAGGCCCAAGGGCCTCTCCTCCCAGGATGGTTAACAAGGCCCTCCTCTGCCGCATATGTGGCCAGCACCATGGTTCCCTCCATGTGTATTCTTTGGTTGGTGGATCAGTCTCCAGGAGTATCTAGGGGTCAGGCCAGTTGCCACTGTTGCTGCCTCCCTGGGGATGCAAACTCCCTCAGCTCCTTCAGTCCCTTCTCCAAGTCCTCCATCTGGGACCTCACACTCAGCCCTATGGTTGCTGCGAAGTGACTCTTGGGTATTTCGAACTTTGGGGCTAATAACCACTTAACAGTGAGTACATACCATGTTCTAATACACACACTGTCTTAGAGTTTCTGTTATGGCAATATAACATCACAATCAAAGGCAAGTTGGGGCAGAAAGGGTTTGTTTAATCTTAGGATTCCAGGTGATAGTCTATCACTAAGGGAAAGTCAGGGCAGAAGCAAGCAGAGCAGAAAGCTGAAGGCAGACCCTAGGAGTCTTCCTGCTTCTCCCTCCCAGCTCTGGGTTACACATAGGGCTGTGCCTGGCTTTTGTATGTGGGTATTGGAGAGCAGAGCTCAGGTCCCCAAGCTTATGAAGCAAGCACTTTCTCCCTTGATCCACCTCCCCTACCCCTGTACTCCTCCTCTGTTTATGGTATAAACCTTGAGCATCCTTCCGGGCAGCTTTCTGAAGCACACAGGCCACTCCTGCTATCTGCAGTCACTCGTCTGATGGAGTTTGAAGGAAGGAAAGGTGTATGAAATTTGACCTGTTTTTTGCATTTCTTTTGAAATTTCAGAAACAACTTGACGATGTCACAGGATGAAAAAGCCAGTTGTCCTCTGAGCTGACGATTCTATCCCAGACATGGAGACCCTGAGAAGACCCATCACATTCATATTGCTTTTGTGGAAGTGAGATCTGAGGAGAAAGGTGGTTGCTGCCTAGGGGCATTTGATCTATTCTAAGATGTACAGAGACAGGGAAGAGCAGGCTCTCAGCCATGGGTACCTACCATCCACTACCCTGAAGCAGGAAGCCTTCTGAAGGCCCTCAACTCAGCCAGTCTGCCATTGAGGGACTGTGGCTGGATGCATGGGTGCAGCCATTTGTGGGTCTTCTCAGATTTCTCTTTGTTTTACAAACTGTGGATGTGTTTGTTGGCCTGACACCAACTTTACCACTTAACCTTTCTTTGCCCCACAGCAGAGGCCATTTTTGCAGGGAACACGCACCTCTATGTCTGCAGAATCTTGGATCCTTTTGGGGAAAGTCGTGCTCTGGGCCGTGGTGAAGGAGAGGGAGCTATGTACACACAGCTGAAAACGACTTTAGCACAGAGTTTATTTAATACATCCTCTAAATTGTATTCCAAAGCCTCTGTTAACAAGAGAGCACTCTCTTTTTGAGCAGCGTGAGTGTTTTATAAATGGAATTTGCAGGCCAGCAACACTCTCATTAATTTTCCCTGTCTACAATTACTATCATTACATTCTTAAAGCACTTTTAAAATAAACTAGCCCATGATGTCATATGCACATTCTGAACTCCAGAAAGAAGGACAGCAGTCTAGGAGCATCTGGACCTTGGACTGCTGTCTTTTAGGGAACATCTTGATGGCTGTAATTACTGTCATGTTATGGGAACTTAAAAAAAAAAGGCGCCAGTGTTCCAAATAAAACATAAAATGGCTTTGATATAATAAATGTTACTATCATTGTTTAAAAATGTTGTGACCCGTCCGCTGTAGTTTCTGAGAAAGATATTTTCCAGCACTTGATATTTCCAGCCCCACCACCCCCTTTCAGAGTCTATTACTGCAGATAAGGATGAAGAAAATCCTCAGGACAGACTTGTTTTAAATCAACATAACACAATGCCAGCATTGTCTTTCCTCAAGATGAACCTTCAAATTAAATTTAGGATGAGCTTTACCAGATCTCTGAGCGGTTTTGTTCCAGAGACAGAGAATGCACCGTATTAGGGAGAATTAATAATTCATAGACCATAGTTGTGGATAATTGCATTCATTAGGATAAGACAGGAGCTGAGGCAATTTCCTTCAGGGTGCACTTGCATGCATGACCAAGGCAGTTAGAAAAGTTTGAACTATTCCACAGGGAAAGAAGCTGTCCCAAATGAACATGTGCTCTAGATGTTACCTTCCCATGGGATCCAGTTTTGGAAGAGCCTGTGATGAATTTGGTCCAAGGCATTGGACCAATTTCTGCACAAAATGATGAAGAAGAATTGTATGTATATGAAAGAAGTCATCCAATGTGTGTGTTGATTCACTTGGTCTCCCAAAGAGGTTTTCTCAAGCAAAATTCATTTAGCCTTATGAAATCCATGTTTCCATTTCACAATGGGTATTAGCAACTTTAAGGAAGGTAATGCTCAGGCAGCTGGTTGGTTTTGACAATAGCATGGATACAGAATCCAAATGGAGTAATGTGTTTTGTGGATTTTTTTTTTCTCTACTGGTTTGCTGATAACATTGTTCAATTTAAAGATGGATCTTCTGATGCAAGAGTTGGGACTTCACCAGGAAAAAGTTATTTGACCTGATCTGGATTCCATCACATTCAGTAAATTTACAATCCTTTCACGTGTCACATGAACTGACAGTTTTCCCATGTTCCCCTGCGATCAACTGCTATATTTCATTTGGTATCATATTCCCAGTTTTATCTACATTTTATCCACATGTCTTTCCTGTGGCTAATTAGCAGACCAGAGGATTGGGGAAACAATGGCTCAATCACCAGCAAGTTTCTTAAACTTCACTCTTGTGTCAGCACTGGCCAGCTCCCTAGACTATGCAAGCAAGATATCCCAAAACCCAATCAACCAGAAACTCTGATACTGATGGACAGACACATTGGATCTTCTCTGAACACTGAGCAGAGTTCATGGCTAAGGGCTGTCTAGAAGATTGCTATCTTTCTTACACACAGGACTTAGTTATTGTCCTTCACAATGTCAGGTTGGAAAAAACTGTGGAACTGTTTGAAGGGATGTATGATTAATTGATGATTGACAATTTTCACAGTGCTCAAAAGCCTGGGTCAGAATTTTAATTTTGCTTTGGTGGTTACATAACAAAAGATGCCCAAGATTATTTTGTCTCATAGCTACAGCCAATATCATTCCCAACCTTTATTGTTTGCAGAGTAGCTCCGGAGGACTGGATATTTAATTAGACTAGTGGATGAGTGGAATATCCCAAAGAATATTTTTGTGTATGTTCTTTCTAGAAAACAAACCTTCCCTGGAAAACAGTATTACTCCTTTGTAGTATTAAGTAGTGCTTCATGAAAAGACGTCAGAAACACCAACTGAGTGTCCAGTCCACTCTTTGTTTGTTGAAGCATTTATGGCTCTTACTTAAGACAAGAGAAATAACAAGGAAAGAAATTACTATAAATACAGAACATTTTATTGCAGAAATAAAAAGGGGAGCGGATCTGTTAGCTCCTGCCAACTTTTGAAATATGAATTCCATTTGTCTTTATTACAGTCTATTCCCTTAGTGCTTTTTCCCTATTTATTAATTTTTGAATGTTGCTATTAAACAGAGATTTGTGCCTACTGGTAATAGTCAAAGCTATTTTCAAGAAACTTAAGAAATGAGAAAAACACAGTGACTCATCTTTTCATGTTCATGTCAATAAATTAGGAGAAGTGCAATTACCTAAACTTGTCATCTTTAAAAGTTTTTCGTGTTATCATAAGAAAATGCCTTGTCTGGTCCACATAGATAGTAATGACTCATAGGTACGTGATTCTTATTAAGAGGGGGAAAGACAGGAAATCCAATATGAATGAGCTGTTTTCCTCGGTAGTATAATAAAACTCGCATACGAGATTTTGATTGTATCATCCACTGATAATCTCTAGGCTCATTTCCCTGCAGTGAAGAAGCTGTTCACTTCCTCCCGGCAGCCCCCCTTGGCCACTAACCTTTTAGCAATCCTGGGGAAGAGACCGCCCAGTCACAGCCACCACCACAGTGTAGTATATTTTAAGGGCTGTAAATTTTTACTGTCAGATTTGAGCCAGGGGTGTTAAGCTCCAAAGATACATCTGCTTCCT
>JADRCH010000057.1:9475030-9516293 GCA_019843965.1 Rhynchomys soricoides
GTGCTTCTTGGTAGAGGGAGAGCTTACAGCCACCAGAATAAATCCCAGTGCGGGTAGGGGTGAGTTATGATGCTTCAAGAAGGAAGGCTCATGGCTGCAAATAGAACCTGCCTTGATTCTATTCTTAAATTCTGCTCTTTCCCCCTTTTCATCATTCCATGATAATATTTTATTACTTTTAAATGAACAGAATGAGTCACTATTAAATTTCTAAAATGAAAAATTATTTTGTAACCTGACTCAGAACCTCTGAATGTATCTGGTTTCTAAGTTTGGATTTCCTAATGTCAGGTTTTCCTAAATAGGGTCATACGGATTTGGAGCCAGAAAATAAAATGAAATGTTTAAGCAATTACTTGGGAATCATGTGCCTGTAGCTCACGCCAATGTCTGTCTACTCCATAGTGTTTATTAAACACTGACTAGATTAATCAAAGAATACTTAGTATTAGATGCATATTTATTCTAATGCTCACTAACCAAAAGTAGAAATATGATAGACCAATTTTATAGCTAAGAACAAGGCAAAGATACAATATAGTCAACCCTCAATTTACAAATGGGTTTTGCTCTAAATTCTATTTGCAAGTTATTCTTTTGGAACTATCAACATATTTTTTTTTAATAGAAAAAATTATAAATAGTGACTAGGTTTCCTAGCAAGCCCATAGAATACACATTACTTGTATTTAGCTGAAAACTAGCTCGGAAGAAGAACTTGATTGACAGGTTTCTATGGAAACATAGGTTTATTGTTTTTTCACTCAAATATATACTTGGCTGGAATACAAACAGATATCTTGTGTCTCAGATGGCAAAGGTATCATCGCAGCTACACCAGACAGTACTGGCTAGTCCCTTAGCCTTTGTTGGTTGGTGGAAGACAGCACAGATTTGAGCCAGGGGTGTTAAGCTCCAAAGATACATCTGCTTCCTACTCAAATGGTCTTTTGTTGTGCTTCTTGGTAGAGGGAGAGCTTACAGCCACCAGAATAAATCCCATCAGCACTGGGATTGGAGCACCCATGCAGCACCCATGGAGCATCAGCTTGCCTCTCAGAGGGCACCTGAGCTGCTAGTGTTTTTCTGGCTGAGAAGAATGGAGTCAAGGGAGGAAGTGCAAGAGGAAGATCAATTTGGGAATGAGGAAGGATGGAAACATGTTGACTTAAGAGACTTTAGCCTCTTAAGGATGAATGGGGAGCATAACGTTTAAACCAGAAGAACTTGACAAATATGGATTTGTAGTCCTCATTCAATTGGTGCAATCATGTTTTCACTTTAGCCCTTCCTTTGGTTTGTGTTAATGGCGGATGGGAGAAGCCACCAGTACTGGTCAGAGAGGAAGCGTGAAGTTTGTTGGAGTCATCTCAGGGAATCCTGAAGAGGCACTTGGGCATGTTGGATGGAAAGGAGAAGAGGAGGTTGGTTAGTGACAGGAGAGAGTTTGAGGACAGGATCGGATTTGATAATGAAAGAAAGCCAGCAACAAAGAGAATGAGATGATAATATCGCCAAGAAGAATAAAGATGTAGGAGGCATAAACTTGGTGTGGGGGTGGGGTCGCAGTTACAAATGTGTGCCTGTAGCCTATGCCAATATGTCTATCTACTCCATAAGTGTTCATTAAATACTGACTAGATCAATCAAATTAAATGCACGGCAGCACATATACTAAAATCGGAATGATACAGAGAAGATTAGCATGGCCCCTGCGCATGTTTATTCTAATACTCTCTAACGAAAAGCAGAAATATGACAGACCAATTTTATAGTGAAGGACAAGGCAAGGAGATGGTATGGTCAACCACTGGGCCATTACTCAGAATGCTGGTGATGCAGATTGATACTCAGGAATGGCCAGTGTGGGAGAGTCAGTTGAAGAACTGGACCTTACACAGAACAAAACCATACCCAGAATGAAGACAGAGAAGAGAACGGGTGGTTCCAATAGCAAGGCTAAGGGTGAAGGCTGGAGTTTACATATCAGACATTGGTGTCCCTGAACTCAGTCTAAGGGGCCAAGAACATGTCTTTGTCTGCCGCTGGTTGTTTTCCCATAAGACGAATGAGCTGGACTCCAGTGACATGTGGTAAGGACGAGGCTGTGTCAGGACAGTACTGACCGCTGAATTGGGACAGTGACAGTAGACAGCTGCAGCTCTGAGAGGAGGGGGGTTTGAAGACAAGGGTGTACTCAAGTGTTCCCATGGTGGAGGAGCTCAGTGTGAGTGTTCTTAAGCTGAACATAACTCCCAGCACCAAAAAATTCTGGTGGTGTGCTGCAGTTTCTTGCCTAGTTTGCAGATTCAGGCTAATTGGCAGAGTGATGTCGGCTCAGACAGACACACATGCTGAGTCAAGACTTGTGGACACGTGATATTTGGAGGGGGTATAAATAGGGCTCAAAGGACAGTGACAGAGGCTGAGCTAGGCTTGCTTATAGAGCTAGCTGTGCAGCGCTTGTTGGTCTCGAGTCTTTGATGATCTTCGCTTAGCTGAGAGAGGCAGAGCTGAAAACTTTTCCTGGCATTCTTGCTGGTCCCTCCTGCTGACTTGTGCCAAGGCTAAGGCCTGGCAGTCTCTATTAGGTAGTGCCACCCCTGCTGATTCATGTTTGCTATCCCGACTCTACTGAATTGGACTGGCTGCTGCTGACCTGTGAACTGAACTGATTTCCACAACACAGAAGGGAGTTGCTCCAAAGGACCTTTCAAAACAGTCCCTCCCCCACCTCCCTGTATCCTCTATTTTCACTGCCTCTCGTGGATAGTAGGCTAAAAGGGAAGTAAAATGGTTTCAGAACCAACATTAAAAATAAGGGTTGAAAAATGAAAGTTGCAGACCCTACTGTTGATGTTAGCAAACGGACTCGTCAAACTGCCTTCTAAATATTTACATTAAAACCCCTGTCGCTCAGTGCTGCTGTAGACTTGGATGAGAGAAAATTCTATATTTTAGTGTACACTGGTTAGTACATTGACTCATAACTGGTCAAAGTGCTGAGAATAAGTGACTGTTGAGTGCTCTGCCCTGTATGAGACATCTGTATCACCCTCCCTTTCCCCAAGGCTCAGAGAACATTCTGGAAGATGGAGTGGAAAGGCTGTAAGAGCAGAAGGTTGAGGAGGGGTGCAGTGAAATCCTGTCCTCTGGATGAGACATGACTGTCACACACATCAACTCGCAGCAGCTGTGGTCATTGGCACCAGACCTGCACAAGTTAGTCAACATTCCAGCACGGATAGACGGGGCCCCACTCCGTTTTAACTCTGTTATAGCTTCCCAAATACTTTAAGTGAGGCAATATTGGCAATTGATGATTGACAGAGGAGGGAGAGCCACTTTCCCACATCCCAGTGGATGGCCTCACATCCAATCACTAATGAGATTCAGTGAATTCTATTTAAAAGGTAAACAGACATGAAATTGAGAGGGAGATATGTTGATGGGACTTAGATGGAGTTGTAGAATAGTGTAAGGGTGGCTATGATTGTGGTCTACTATACACATATATGAAAGCTGCAAAGATTAGATGAAAAGAAAAAACTCAGATGTAGCCTCATTTCCTGGTGCAGTATCTTCAGTGACACTAGGTGGTTAGAGTGGCCCATAACTTTCCATCTAAGCATCTAGGAGAGTCAGATTTATTTCGGGAGAAACTCTACGTAACCTTTTGTGAAAAAGAAGTGGTAATGAGACTTTGCCAACAAAGTCTGTTTTATCCATCTGAAAAACAAACAAAGCTCGCTGTGAACAGCCATCCCTCCGTAACGTCTCTTGATGAACTCGCAGAGCATGAACTGTGTGGTGGAGCCGGCCCTAGAGAATAGCTTCAAGAATTTCCTGAACTTCTGAGGTGCAGTGGCAGTTACGAGAGGTGACTCATCAAGTGGCAGGAAGTGACATGGACAGGTGTGGGTCCCAACACTCTAGAAGGAAGGGGCTGAAATCTCCTGTGGTTTTCTCAGCATCTTTACCAAGATAATCATCCTCCTTCTGTCTGGGTCTACTCAATATATTGCCAGTGGAATGAGAGGTCTGTGCCACGCTGTCATTTGAAGTTCTGGGATTCAGAGATGCCTACTTCACTTTGGGTTTTAGTCAAACTGCACAGACAGCATCCTAAAAGTTCCCCCTTGAAGTGTGGAATAGGAAGCTAAATTTGAGTTATATTACCCATGAACTTCTACCCAGTTAGGAGACTGACTCCCATATATTCAGATTCTTTTTCTTCCATCTATATGACTTCCAGTAAATGCCACTTAGCATTGCTAAGTCAAATGATGATGTCATTATGAAACTGGGATAGTGTTGCCTAAGAGGCACACCGCTCTAACATTCATTGAAAGCCTCTGTGTGCTGAGGATTCTTTTATAGGACTTAGTTCTCCTTAGTGACTTCAGTGTGGGTATCATATATATGTGAAACTTGAGGTTGACAGAGATGATACACATATGCCACATATACCCACAGAAGGCAGCGGGGTGATGAGGTTTCAATCTGAGGCTTTCCTGACTCTGTTTCTGAGCTCTGAAGTAAGACATTAAGTTTTACACTTAACAAACTAAAATATTTTTTTTATCTTGAAGATTAATCTTTACTTTTATTTGTGTGTGTATGCCACATGTATCCAGGCATCTGTAGAGGCCAGAAGAGGGTTTGGATCCCCCAGAGTTGGAATAGTAGGTGGCTATGAGCTGTCAGATGTGGTTGCTGAGAACTGAATTTGGGTCCTCTGGAAGAGCAGTAAGTGCTCATAACCACCGAGCCTTCACTCCAGGTCCTATGGTACATTCAAATCTTGATGTGAACGTACAGTATTACAAAGTGTGAACTTTCTCCTGACTGGGTTATTACTGAAGTTCGATTCTCTGGGACCTCTATTTATTACTTAGTAGGAGACACAATTCTCATTCAAATCATGTGATTTCCTCAGGGCCACTGGGGTTATCTTTTTCTAAGCTTCAAGGCCTGCTGAGAATGGCACTGCACAGCATGACATTTCTGTGGGAACCCAGAGGACGAAGTCTTTGACATCTCTCCACACAAAGGTACCACTACAAAATACCTTAAATATGCATATATGCCTGCAGCTAGCTAGCTTCCTTCAATAAAACATTTACTCATGTCTGTCAGAATTGGAACATTAAAAAAAAATTGAATAAGCAAACACACAAACAAACCCCCTAAACAAAACCATCCATATTACTGCACTTAGGAACAACCACTCGGGGGCTGGAAAAATGACTCAGTAATTAAGATCGCTAGCCTCTCTTTCAGAGGCCCCAAGTTCAATTTCCAGCATCTAAATGACAACTCACAACTGTCTATATTCCCAGTTCCAGAGGATCTGGCATCCTCACACAGACATGCAGGCAGAGCATCAATGCATATAAAAATAAATAAATCTTTTAAAAAAGACTGTATCCTTTTGTGGGGGTGGGGCTTAAAAAAGAAATAACCATTCAGCATTTTTTAATACAAGTATTTCATAAGCAAAATGGGATTGTATCTACTATTTGAGCTGATATGGTTCATATCTCCACAGTAAGAGCTTCAGGCATGGAGCCATCTCCCTGGTCCTTTTAAACTTTGTTGTAATGTAAGGAATATGTGTCCATTGTAAGCTTGCTGGTGACTTTAGAGAAACACACAGACAAAGCAAGGCCCTGATTTTTTAAATTTGTTAGGTCAGTGTCTCAGTTACTTATCTGTCAACAGCCAATAGTTTCTTATCAGTGTGGAATTTTCTATGTATGTAAGCCTTCCTCCTTCTCCCTCTCCCCTTTCCCCTCCCTCTCTTCCCCCAATCCCCACTAACATTTGCTGAGCATGTGATATTCTAGGAAGCCTTCTAGGTGCTGGAGCACTGATGGGAGGAGTGGGTTTCCTGTAAGTCATGTTGTGTGTTGGTCTGCATTTTACCCAGCCTAGGGCTAGACTGCCGTTTACTCTGCGTCACCACTGCTCTCAGGTGACTGGCTCAAGCAAAGCAGTGATACACTGCTGGGGGGTGAGGGGGAACTGAAACTGGGTTCCCTGACTCCCAGGAATTCAGTCACCTCTGGAAAACTGCACAGTGGAGTCAGGAACAGAAGGTCAGAGGTCCACAGGCCAGTGATGAGGCTGGGGGCTAGGGCTCCCAAACTCCTGGACATCCAGGCGCTGCTGGATCTTGGGGAGCTGGGAATGGAGTTGGGGGCCTTGGGCTGAGGATGACGATGAGCCCGGGGCCAGGAGAATGGGGAACTCCAGCTTAGCTCATTTGCAATTATCCTTAGCTTAGCAGTGGTTGTCTGAGAGCACAGAGGGGCCTTCTGTGTGAGTCTCAGGCTGTGGCTCTGTAGGTAAAGACTTTTTCCATGCTCCCCACTGAGGTCCTTGATGGAAGAGACAGTCCTTGGTTCCAAACAGTTTACTGATTGTTCATAGTGGAAAATGGGTGTGTATTACCTTTTCAGGGTGGACCAGAGATTAAATACCTTTTGCAGGAAGGAATGTCTGGGAAGGGAAGCTTATTGTCTAAACCCTCAAGGCATCTAGATACCTCATTAGCATGGAGAACTCTGTTCTGGGCTACATGACCGTTGTGGGGAGTGTGGTCATGTGTTCCAGGCCAGGAATTTAGTAGTGAGTAGGGAGACACCTACCCTTTCAGGTGGGTGCCTGGGTGCTAGGGTCTCAGACCCAGTCAATCTTACCAAGTTTCCTGGCATGGGTTCATTGTAGCACATCATGTTAATCTCAGATAGTGAATGCTCTGCCTCTCGTGAGATGAAGGGTGTGGTTTTCTTGCTCATTTCTCTTCCCCATGCACACAGATACTTAAAAGGTAACTATTATCTGCTCAAAGGAAACAGCCTTTAAAAAGTTCTTCTCTTTCCTTAGGTGTAGACATTTTGGAAATGCCAGCTTGAAAGCTCAGATGCTCCCATGGAGGCAAAGGGGGTTGATTTGCTAAGTGTGTGTCTCTTTGTTGTGGCTCAGAGATCTGAGCGTGGTTTCTGGGGAACCAGGCAATGTGGAAATGAAAAGAGATTCTGTGTCTCTCGAATTGCTGAGCCACCACTGGGCTGTCAAACACAAACGCAAGATTTGCCATTTAAAGTGGAAGTCCGAGACTTAAGTCAGCTGGCAGTTTTCTGTGGCTTCCAGCTGTTACTTGGTTTCTGGTTAGCTTCGGTGAACTGCTGAGAAGAGAAGAGTTATGAGCAAACCACCCACCCACCCAATGACATATGGAAGGTGCTACATCATTGTCCTGTATCTTTCCTGACCTTGAGAGGGCCAAGGATGCACATGGCTCCATGTGAGAGCATCTGCCAAGTACTCATAAGATCCTGATTCCCATCCTCAGCACCACAACTCTCTGCTTGAAGTGGTATCAGTACTTGTCTTTTAGGCAGGAAGTACCCACAGAGCTTGTCTATACAGCAAGTTGATGCACATGGGGGTTAGGCAGGATTGGAGGGGAGGTGACTATGTGTAAGGAGGTCATTGTCAGAAGATGAAGGATCCATGGAACACTGCTCTGAAGTACCTAGATGGTCCATGTTTGCTTGGGTAGCCAAGGTTCCAATGAACTTCCTTGATTGCTGCAATCAGTTGAGCAAAATGGCAAACTGTTTTGGGGCTCCTGGGAAGATGCTCTGCTCTCATCAAGAGCCCTCCCCTAACAGATGAGTGCACTGTTCATTCCCCTTGCTGGGCAAAGCCTTCTAGGTCCTCCTTGGTTTCACATCATTCTGCTGGTGCTGGCACAGGTGAAGCCAGTCAGGTGACTTGTCCATTAAGTGCAAGTCTTTGGCACAGAAGAACTGGGATGAGGTTATAGACAGAATTATTTTGGGGCCAAGCTGTGGAGTGGTGGACATGACAAGGGCTGAGGGAAGGAGGCAACATTGTCTCTCTCTCTCTCTCTGTCTCTCTCTCTCTCTGTAGGCTAGAGGTCAGAGGTCAGATATTTTCCTTTCTTGATCTTTCTATTATTCTTTAAGGTCTCTCATTGAATGTGGAACTCACAAGTTTGGCAAAACTGGTTGGCTACTGAGCACCAAGTATGTCTTATCTCAGTCATCAGCTCTGGGGTTGTGGGTACTTACCATTACATCCAAATTCTATGTGGGTGCTAGGGATCTGAACTTGGATCCTCATGGTTACACAGCAAACTCTTCACTGCCTAAGCCATCTCTCCAACCTAAGGCACTTTGAAAGAAAATAGGTAGCAGTGTCTACAGTACATGTTATAGGCACATGCATCTGCAAAAGTGTTATGAAAATGTTATATATATATATAATATATAATATATATTGTTATAATATATAATGTTATATATAATATATAAAATATATATTATATTTGATATAATACATAGAAGTGTTATATATAATTTATATTGCAAAGATATTGCATGCTTATAGGTGGCTTTAAAACATAGAAATGCACAATTGAAATCCATTTATGCATTCATTTATGATCATCTGTATATCTGCCCATCCATTTATCTATTTACCTATGTTTGGTTATTTTTGTGGGTGTTTCATGTGTAGTTTCTACATGACAAAAATCACAATGTACATTTTAGTTTATGATTTCTTTGTCCTCATGATTGTATGTTATGAACATTTCCTTGTATTACTGAATGTGGTTAGTTGAATTTTTGGAAGATTCCACTGCATGTTTTGGTAACTGTCCTGGCTAGTTTTATGTCAACTCAATGCAAATTAGAGTTATCTGAAAGGAAGGAACCTTAATTGAGAAAATGCCTCCATAAGATCCACTGTAAAGCATTTTCTTGATTAGCGATTGATGAAATAGGGCCCAGCCCATTGTGGGCAGTGCCATCCTGTGCTAGTAGTCCTGGGTTCTGTAAGAATGCAGGCTGAGCAAGCCAAGGGAGCAAGCCAGTAAGCAGCACCCCTCCATGGTTTCTGTATCAGATCCTGTCTCCAGATTCCTGCCCTATTTGAGTTTCTGACCTGACTTCCTTCAATGATAATGCCGTGGAAGTGTAAGTCAAACAAACCCTTTATTCTCCATGTTTCTTTGGTCATGGTATTTCATCCCAGCAATAGCAACCCTGACTAAGACAGATTTTCAGCCATAGTTTAGGTGAGTCAGAATTATGGGGACTTACCACTATGGCAAATATTACCCATTGATTAATTAGGTTAATTACTAATTATTCTTAATATACACTTTGTTTTGGGGGAAGGTAGAGTTGATATACATACCTCTATTCTTCCTGCTAAGAGCCATTAAAAACCATGCTGGCTAGTTTTTTTTTTGTTTGTTTGCCTTTTTTTGTATTAACTTGATGAAAGCTGGAGTCATTTGGGAAAAGGGAACCTCAATTAAGGAAATGGTCTAATCAGACTGGCCTGTGGGCAAGCCTGTGGTGCATTTCTTAAGTTAAGTATTGGTATCGGAGGGCCCATTTAGTTGTACATGGTGCTATCCCTGGGCAGGTGGTCCTAGAGTATATAAGAAAGCAGGCTGAGCAAGTCTTGAGGAGTAAGTCAGTAAGCAGCACTCCTCCATGGCCTCTGCATCAGCTCCTTCCTCTATGTTCTTACCCTGCTTGAGTTCCTGCTCTGACTTCATTCAGTGATGGACTGTGTCTAATCATAAACCTCCCGTAGTTGCCTTTGGTCACGGTGTTTATCACAGTTATTGAAACTTAACAGACAAAAACTCTGAACAAAATATACAACACTAATAAGTAGACAGCTCCCTCAAAGCTTAAGAACCTAAAAGTCACAAGCTAGCAAGGTAGAAAGATTTGACTAATTACCCAGCAACACCAAGAAAAACTGGTTGATTCCAACTCCCCTCATACTAGTAAAGGCCAAGTGGAGAACCTGGGTTTCTGCCCATCAGAAGCTGGAATGGACTTGTAACTCAGTTTCTGTGGGTTGATTTGGGTGACCTCTGTTAGGAGATGGGACTTCTATTCCCCACTGAGTAATAGTGAGGGCTCTCCTCTCTTTGTCACCTCCCTCTCAGTAGAGACTGAGTGGGTAGTCTGGGTTTGCAGCCAGAGCCGCAGGTGGGTGGGGTTAGAGGCCTAATGAGGACTGGGGATTGTCGCTGCCCTATGTGGGCACCCATCCTCCTTCCTTGGTATTAGTGGTGGACATTAGAAGAGAAGCAACCCCCACTATGTCCAGCAGTAATGGGGAGCTCTCTGACTTCTCCTATGTGCCAGTGGTGCCCAAGTGGAGACCTACACTTCTGTTTTCACCTGTGAGGAGTAATGAGCACTCTTCTTTCTCTTGTTAGACCTGTGTTAGAAGAAACCAGTTAAAACAGGTTTGGATAAGATCCTGAGTTACATGTTATTGTACTCAAGCTAGCCCCTCCTTCCTTCCTTCTTTCCTTCCTTCCTTCCTTCCTTCCTTTTCTTCTTCTTCTTCTTTTATTTATTTTTTTGGCCAGTGAAAACCACCCATTAAATTAAGAAACCAGAAGATCTCAAATTGAAAACAAAAAGCTAGTTGATACAAACATAGCCAGGTGTGGAAGATCATGGGGACCATGAAGAAGGACTAAATGCAGTGAGTTCAAGGCTAGTCTGGGCTGTGCAGCACAAGACTCTATATTAAGAAATAAAAAGTAGGCACTACCATCAAGCTGATGATTTAGCAAAGATATTAAATCAGTTATCATAAAGGTACCTTGTTGAAAATATAAGCTTTACTGAAATTACAAATTATAGAAATAACCTTAGCCAGGAAATACAAAGTCTCAGAACAAAAGAAAAATAGAAATGAAAAATTTCAAACTGAAAATACAATTAATTAAAATAAGATGCTTAATGGCTAGACTAAAGAGCAGGATGGGGAAGGCACAGAGGCAAGAGCCAGGAAAATAGACAGAAAAATGGAAATTACCTAATGTAAACAACAAAGAGAGAAGAGGACCTAAAAACTAGTGCATCTGAACCTTGGAAAATATAACAAGAGTTAGTGAGTGAGCCATCAGGAATGCAGACACTGCAGGTAGACACTGCAGGCAGACACTGCAGAAACTGCAGAGAGGAAAGACATGGAGCCCAGAAAAGAACTCTAATGAAGAACAATCAACAACATCTCCAACTTGCAGATATTTAGAAGCCAAGTAAAATCCAGAGAGAGAAACCCAAGGACACCAAATCAAACAAATCACAATTCCAGTTGAAAGCTGGAGACAGTAACATAAATGCTAAGTGATAGAATCTTCTTACCTACAAGGGATAAACAATTAGAATAATAACAAATTTCTCATCAGAATACTATAGAAGCCAGAGGAGACTGGCATGGCGGTTTTAAAATTACCCCCTTTAAGAATCAATAGGGACAGGGCTGGGGAATGGTTAGGTCAGTGAAGTGCTTGATGCAGCAGCTGGAAGACTTGAGTTCAGTCTCCAAAATTCATGTATCCAGCAGGGCCAATCCTGGGCACTATTGGAATTCCTGCCCTGGGGACATGAAGGCAAGTGGATCTTTAGTGCTGGCTGGCCAGTCAGCCTGGCTAGCTAATCAGTGAGGCCCAAGTCAGTGGGAGACCTCATCTCAAAACTCAAGATGGAAACCTTCCAAGAAAGACATTAGAAGGTGGCTCTCTGACCTCTATGCGTGAGCATATATTTATGCACAGATATATTAACTGGAAGGGAAAGCCACCTCTCCAGCCCTATATTGCTTTGGTCAAATCTAACCCCAGTCCCTCCCCTCCAATACTGTTAGTATTTTTTCCATTCAACCTCATGGACTCTGTTTTTTATTGAACTCACAGAGTCCATTAGTGCTGCTGGTATGTTCATAGGTTAGAGCCAGTCATTAGAACAGGGACAATCAGGGCCCTCATCAGAAGAAAACTGACTCTTTCTCTCCCAGAAGCATCAATTACCAAGAATTCCTTATCTATAGGTGGGACTTGGTGAGTCCCTCCCCTAAAGTTTAATTTTAAAAACTATACTTGAAACAAGATTTTGAAGCAAGTGTCACATACAGGTAAACATGGAAAAGTCTGTTTCTTCTTTATACTAATTGTACCTATCATGTTATCCAAGCTGGGAATTGGGCTGTCAGCATGTTTTGAAGGGAATTTTATTTTGAGAGGAATTCTCACAAAGCATTCTGAAATTTTGTCCCATTTTTTCCTCCCCAGCCCCTGTCTTAAGTCCTATCTGTGTTGGCTTTACCCACTGTAGTTTGCCAGGCTTCTGCAAGAGATCAGTTCTGCACTGGGTGGCGTTATTCATTGAGAAGGGTCCACAGAAATCCCAAGATCTTTGAAAGTACTTTATTGTGCATAAACTAACAACTTTGATGAATGAGGTGGTTTTATTTAATGAAAGAATTTTAAAGAGCTTAAGGAATGAGTTTGAAGAATTCATTTTTTTTTAAATTAAATTTTTGAGAAAGTAGATGTATTTCCCCTTTGTTTCGCTGACTGTGTGTTGTTTTTTCGTCCCAGTGTTTCTTGTATTATTGTATCTTTCTCATTCCTTCCATTCATTTTTTATTTTTAATTGTGTGTGTGCACACAAAACCGAGCACATGAATGCATGTGGCCATCCATGGAGGTCAGAAGAGGGGGCATCATATCTTCTGGCTCTAGAGTTACAGGCAATTAGTTTTGAGCTGCCTCATGAGGTTGCCAAGAACAGAACCTGGGTCCTCTGCAAAGGCAGCAAGTGCTCTTAACCCCTGGGCCGTGTCTCCAGCCTGGCTTTATTGTATTTCACAGGTTGCCTCTTCCTGCTTCCTATCCAACAGTGATGGTAAAGGGACTCTAGAGCAGACATTGCAAGTGGGGGTAGCGATGACATGGGCGCCGATCTCTGAGAAGAAAGAGGTGTTCAAACTCTACAGGACTTTTCTTCCTAGTAACCTGTTCTTTTAGAGGGAGAAGGAGACAGAGAGAGGTGGAAAGAGGAGGAGGAAGGAGGAAAGAACGGAGGAGAGAGGAAGAAGGGAGGTGTAAGAAAGAAGAGGAGCGGGGAGGAAGCATATGAGGGAGTAAGAGGAGAGAAAGAACTGGAAAGGGAGTGGAGGTAGGAAGAGAGGAAAGAGAGGAGGAACAGTTGTTTGATTTTTTAAAAAATAATTTTGGGGCTGCAGAGACAGCTCCATAGTCACAAGCTGGCTGCTCTTGCAAAGGCCTGGAGTTCTAGCACCTATGCAGTAGCTCATTTCAGTTTGTAAGTGCAGTTCAGGGCATCCAATGGCCTCTGCTGCTGTTGATAATAAAGGAAGTTCATTTAGATGGAGCCTTGAAACAAATAAATAGCATCACAGGTACTTCCCTCTGCCTTTCATCTTTCTCTCTCTCCCTCTCCCTCTCCTTCTTCTCCCTCCCCCTCCCCTCCCTTTCTCCTTCCTCTTCCCCTCTCCTCCTTTCTCTCTCCCTCTCTCCTCTCCTGAGGTACTCCCCATAAACCTATTCTGCATAAATTGCTTTAATAGTCTTCATGCTAAGACAAGTTTTGCTGAGAAAGGAGAGATGCAAACTTGGAAAGAAGTAAGATTTTATTTTGAAGATATACGGCTTGGAAAGGCTTTCCAGTTGGACCCTGGCAAAGGTGTCAGCAAGTGCCATCACAGTTCCACAGATTCTTGCTCTTGGGGGTCCTCCAGGGCTTGTGATTCTAAGGTTTCTCCTCACCTTGTGGGAGCATCTCAGTTTATTGCAGACACTCTGAAGTCCAGGCCGTGGCAATGACTTCATCCTAAATGATGGAAACACTGAATGCTCCCATGGCCGCATTTCCTCACAGCACAGATGCCAACACAGCTCATTTTATTTTTCCTGGAGAATTGTTTATCATCTCACACAGGGACACTGATATAAACTTTCTCCAAAGATAATTTTCATTGTTTGAATTCTGTCTGCCCATTTCTATCCAGTATCCAACCTTGGAAACATCAAACTTAAGCTTCTCTTGAACTGCTGTAATATTAAGAAGTGACTTCTTTTATTTTTTTCTATTATTTCTTTGTTTCTCCCAAACTACACCATCCTTCTACTTCTTACTGTGATATTTCTACAATGTCAACTCATCAGGGACCTCACACAGAAGAGCCAAAGCTCATTTTCATAAGTCTTAGGACCCGCGATGTCAAGAGCCCAGTGTCTCCAGTTTCTTCCCCTCATGGAGCGCCCTGCCATCACCTCAGACATCACCTCATGGATGGGAAACTCTTCCCCATCTATTTTCCTCACAGAACCAAACACTTCAGCTTGGAAAGCCTGAGGGATCCTCACACATTCTCAGATACACTCCGCTGTGCCTGCCTGAGGTGCTCAGTGGAAGGAATCTGGTTGGTCCCACAGACTGTGACTCTGGAACTTTAACTGGCAGCAAGTGGTAAACGCTCTCTTGATGTGGAAACTCCAACTACCTTGCACCTCAGAGAAGGTGGGTCCAGCAGCACTGCCCTTTAACTCAATGTTCTGGGTTAACACCCACACAACTGTGTCTGGAGCCTGGTAACTACATTATAAACAGGATGGCTCGCAAGGCATTATCCCAGCACCACTGGCAGTGGCAGGGGTTGGCACAAGGACAAACACAGAAAAAGTTCAATGATAGTAGAAATGGGAAGACATTGCCTGAGGATGCTTTGGTCAGATATTGATTTGGTAGGTACTCAAAGTGACTTCACTTCAGGTACTTGGAATGCACTGCACAGCAGTCTGTTGGATATGGGCTTTAACATACTATACATGCCATGGGCAAATGGGAGCTATGGAGTTGAATGATTCCTCATTAAATACCTTAAGCTTTTTTATAGTGTTAACATCAAGGAACAGAGGAAACACCTTTTTGGGCACATCAAGAGGACTTGGGCACAATTGTATATGGTTGTGACCTTTCACGGGATGTGATTTTGCGAGTAGCTTTACCTAATATTTGTAACAGCACTATTCCATTGTATTTCTGTTATAACCCTACAATGTCAGGAGCTGCAATTTATTTAGAAAAAAAAAAAAACAGAGAAAAAGTTCTATCAAATCCAAGTTACCAGGGGATTATGCGGTTATCAGTCATGAAGAAAAGCCCCCAAGTTGTGTGTGTGTGTGTGTGTGTGTGTGTGTGTGTGTTTAAATTTTTATTTTAAATATTCTCTTCTCAAGAGAATTTTTCTGTTTGGTGTCATATCCTCTAACAGGGATCAGTGGGATGAGATTTAATTAGTTTCTTGTGAGAAGTGGTGCCTAGATGTGAGTGTGTATGTGGTTTTGGCAATTGTTTTTCTGTGATGGGAATGTGCAGAATGTCATGCTAGTTGAAGGAGCTGTGCCAACAAACCACACTCCTAGTTCCCAGTAATCCCTGCTGGTGCCGATTAGTTAAATCACTCAGACTTCTCTCACTTCTCCTTCTTACCTCTGCAGAGAAGATCACTGGGTTCTGTATGTTTTATCCATAAGGCACTTTTCAAAGTTCAAAGTTCAACTATCAAGAACGAATCCCCTGTCCATATGCTTGGATGACACCATTTTGCCATTTGTGGATGATGAGGGATATCTGAGGCCTTAGGAAGACACAAGCCCACTGGAAAGGTGAATGAAAGGGGAAAGTCCTACTATGAATAAAGAAAATTTTAGGGGCTGGAGAGATGGCTCAGTGGTTAAGAGCACTGACTACTCTTCCGGAGGTCCTGAGTTCAATTCCCAGCAACCACATGGTGGCTCACAACCATCTGTAATGGGATCCAATGCCCTCTTCTGATGTGTCTGAAGACAGCAACGGTGTATTCACATACATAAAATAAAAAAAATCTTTAAAAAAAGAAAGAAAGAAAGAAAATCTTAGCTTTTGAGAGTAAAATTAGTGGGTGGGGCTTAGTCTAGGAGGATTCCTGGCTTCTTATCTCTCCTTCGATGACACTGTGATTCCCGTTCGAAATGGAAATGACAAAATAAGCCAAAGAGCAAAGCTTCTGGTCATTTGCTTACATCTCTTGATTTATCAGCACACCTACAAGAATTCACTATACATCCTGAGCCCATCTTCTAGTGGAGAAGTCTATGTTTAATTAGAAGTGATGGAAACCATTGGTTTTATTTTAAAATTTCCAACTTCCAACCAGTTGAACACTGGTCCTCATTTCACCAGGAATTTGGTTTTTTTCTCCTTCTTTTAAGCCAAGTTTTGACTAAGTGTTGAAGCTATGTGATCTTCCCTTTTGGTGACATGAAGTGGTATGTGAGCCAAGAGTGCTCTAGAGTCTGGGCCCACTGACTTCTATGTGGCCTATCTCACCTAGTGCTTCTGGCTGTGGATGTGGGGGGTCATCCCCCATCCGTGGCAGAGGAGGCTGAGTGGCTGGTCTGTAGTGGTTCTTACTCTCCAACTGCCCCCTACCCTGTACTGCTGAACTGGATGCAGGGCTAAGATGTATAGCCTTCCAGCTCCCTATTCTTTAGTTCTTGACTGAGACCTTGCCTTCATCTCCTCAGAAAGGCTCCTTTTAACTGAATGGGCAGACAAATGGATGAGCTAGTTGTTTAAAGCAGAAGAGTGGCTTTTAATGGAAAAATGAGGTATTTTCCATTGTGGTAAAGTGTCTTTTTTTTTCAGTCATAAAATTGTTCAAAAGAGGAAGTAAAAAAGAGAACATATATTCATTTGTTTTGACTTGAGTTCATAAATTGAGTTCTTAAGAATGCCACCGGGTACTTATTTCGAAGAATGATGATTTTGTTTCTACATGGAAACATCAGGATACTTTCAGAGGACAATAACCTCTCATTGTGAGCTGGATTTACAACTGGGACTATAGGTCACAATGAGTAGTTGTGTGTGGGGGGGTATAAGGAGTTTCAGTGTGAGACCACCAGAATGAGAGCCGAGCATGTGTGTGTGTGTGTGTGTGTGTGTGTGTGTGTGTGTGTGAATGATGAAATATTATGTTAGTGCCTATTCAAATAACAATATCAGAAACTGTGATCCATAATAAATTAGCTGATATTAGAAAAGTATGGTGTAGCCAGTATATGGCATTAAGTTATATGGCCTTAATAATCCCTGCAGCCAGCATTAGGTATGAATGCCCATACTGGAGCACACTCACACAAGCATACAGAATCAGACCCATTATTTGGACAGACCCTCAGTGTTCCCAATAGTCCCTAACTGTGGGACAATCTTAGCTGCCAGCTGCCAACTGTAGACTCTTGCCCTTTCTTGCAGAGGGGAAGAGCTGAGTCTGGGCTTCACAGTGTTGGAAACCACTGCTCAGAGCCGCCGCCAATTTCCAACCACTGGTTCTCCACCAGCAATGGCTGAGAAAGAGGAAGGGAAGCAGACGTGGCTGCTGCCCAGTTGGAAACTAAGGTGAAGTAAATGGCAGGTGTGTGGTGTGTGGTGTGTGGTGTGTGGTGTGTGTGTGTGTGTGTGTGTGTGTGTGTGTGTGATACTTTTGCAAAGGTTCCTCTGGCCACCCCAGACATGGCAGAAGACTGATTTCATTTTGTGCTAACTTCCCTTCATGGCAAGTGTGTCACAATAAAGACTACTACTGGGGCAGACATCTGGAGGGTGGGTACCTTCTTCACCACAACATTTTTGCCTGGGGGGTTTCACCCCATCTCTTTTAGCTGACTCTTCTCTGAATGAAAACTAAGGAAAATGGGAGTGAGGCCATGTAAGGTGCCTGAAGTGAGGAACATGATGGGGACTCTGTTTGCCAAAGCTGTGAGTGACTTCACATGGCCTGTAGGACCATTCCTGGGTTGTGCCTAATGGTAAATCTCCAGGGTCTCCAGGAAAGTGAATTCCAAGGGAAGTTCAACTCACCAGTTTGCCTGGAAGGAAGCTTAGCCTGAAGGCAAACTGGTTATGAGCCTGCACACGGGGGAGGTGACATATATGGGACCGGTCTTCCTCCCTTCCTTATTTACAGCATTTAAATGAAAATGTGACCCACAAGCACGTAAGCAGGATTCTGAATGCACCATCTGTTGAGTCCTTAGCACCTTTGCTTTCTGAACAATTTAGTAAATAAGGTTGGCATTTTGTCTGTCAAGTTTATTGGGCAGTATCTGGGAGGAATGATATCTGAGGTCATCTTACGGCTTCTACATGCCTGCACACATTCATACAAACTGTACACACATGGGTATCTGTGCATGAGTGTGTGCATACACACACACACACACACACACACACACACACACCAAGCATAGTCATTTATTTTCCAATAAAAGATGTGTTTAAGATGGGCCAAAACTATGTGTTAAAAATATATTTTGGTAGCCCTTGGTAGACAACTTAAAAATGTCTTCTTTTCTGCCATGTTTCTCAGTTGCTTGTCAGAGCCTGCCTTGCATGCTGAATACGTGGAGGAAAGTCAAATGGAGCTCTCTGAAGCCTCAGAGGATCATCTGGAGGAGGATGGCCACTTTCCCCACTTCTCATTCATCTGGTGTCCCATAGATCCAGCTATCAGCACGTGTCTCTTTTTCATTAAGATTTTTTTTTTTTTAGAATATTATTTTATTTCTCAGTGCTCCTTCTCCTTTTCTGGAAAACAATTTTGTAAGGTGAAAGCTGCTCAGATGAAGTGCTGAAATCCCTGCTGTAGGAAAGGCTCCGGGTAACAGACCAACACTTACTTCAACCCCAGCAGCGACACTTGGAGGTTTACCCTTTGCCATTTAGCACGTCCCTTGGCTGTGTGCACACACGCAGTGTATCCTGGGAATTGAGCACATCCCTTGGCTGTGTGCACGCACACAGTGCATTCTGGAACCTTCCCAAGTCTCTCCATTTTATACTTTGGGGTGATGTTAGCTTGGCCAATATTTAAAAAGCAACATTAGAAAGATCTAGTTTTCTAAAAGGAGAGCAGTAGGCTTTCTATAGACCATGGGTTCATTTTCTGTGCAAGGCATCCTCTTGCTCCATAAAGACCCCATCCTCAGGCCCAGGCTTCCCAAACATGTATCTACCTTCCCCTATCTATCTTTCTGTACATATCCCTCCTTCCTACCTGTCCCCCACCAATCCTCCCAACCCATCCCCCTAAGTCCCTGCATAGTCTGACTTGCATGAGATAATATGATGAAATGTTAATGTAGATTAGTCAGCCATGTTTTCTGAAAACATAGAACAAACAATTTTGATCTCCACATCCCTCTCTCTCCCTGTGTGTGTGTGTGTGTGTGTGTGTGTGTGTGTGTGAGATTCTATGTGTCTGTGTGTCTCTCTGTATGAAAGTGTATTCCATGTGTTATTTGGACCAAACTTACACTAAAACTATTGCTTATCTGCGATTCAATTTTTCTTGGGCATCATATATTTTAGTTTAGAATGTTGACAGCTGTAGGGTAGACACTTTCTGTATCCGAAGCCCTCCACAGCTTCCATTTTCCAAGTCCTTCATTTCATCAGGATGTTCAGCAGCAAGCTAAACTCGGGACAGCTTGCCATTTTTGATTCAATCACATGTTTACTTTTAGCAAGGAATCATAGAAGACTTTTATAAGCTCCTCGAGATACCTTTCAAGACAAAACTGTGTGAGGTGTGAGATAGGAACCTTGCTCTCTACTTTTTTTGGCTGCTGAGCATCAGGGTTTGAGGTGGCCAGATGGCAGCATCCCTGTGCTGAAGCAAAGGGCTTGCTGTCAGCTCTACAGAGGGGCTTGAGTCTCTCCTTGCTTACCAAGTTGTCTTCCACCTTCTCCCTCTTTACTCATAAAAGAAGCAGCCTGATCTCTTTGAAGCTCATGTGTGTTTAATATTTGTGCCTCCAGGATCTGTGACTCAGAGGTGATGATCTGACTTGTCTATGGGAGATATTCCTAGGCTACAGATGTGTGTGTGTGTGTGTGGTATGTGTAGGCCAGAGGTCAATGTTGGGTCAATGTAATGTCAGGTATGCAGAGGTCAATGTTAGATATGCAATGTCTTCCTCAGCACTCTGCTTTATTTTTATTTTTGATGTGTGACCTGTCACTGAACCTGGACCTAACCAACTGGGCTAGACTGGATGGCCAGCATGTCCCTGGGATTCCCCTACCTTCCCTTTTATTTCGTGGCAGCTGGGGATTGAACTGAAGTCTCCATGGAGTGCTTCTTCCAGTGACCATCTGCCCAGTTCGTCACAAGAAGGTTCTAAACACAGCTTGTCAGTGCTGACAAGACCTTCTTAGTAACTTGACGATGACATAGAAGAGGACACAGATTAAGACTTACAAATGCATACTGAAAAATTTTGAAAATTTAAACTTTTTACAAAAAATCTACATTTTAAAATTAAACTCATGCTCACTGTGGATCCAATTATAACACATCTAAAAGCAGGCACACACAAGCCACACTTGAGTCGGGCATCTAGAGGGAACCACTGTTAATATTTTTGAAGTATAGTCCTATAACTATCAAAAAAAAAATAAATGTATTATTTGAACAAAAGCAGCATGTGACACACAATACTCTGCAACTTTTTGTTGTTATTGAACATTGAAATATATAAAAAAATATTCCAGGGTGATATGGCTTATCAGTGTAATTGTGCATTATTAGTTTTCAGAGTTTTGGGGCAGTTGCTGGTCTCATTTTAAAAAGTAATGCTAGATGTGTAGCCTTCTTCCCTAAAACTATTTATCCAGTTACACAGGGAATTGGGTATAAGTGTCAGAACTGTGAGAGATAAATGCTGTTCCCACAGATAAATAGGCCCCACCCTAAAACATCACAATTGATTTTTCTTAAAAACACACTCTTTTACATTGTGTGTGTGTGGACACAGTTGGTTCTCTCCTTCCTCCATGTGGGTTCCAGGAATTGAACTCATGTCTTTAGACTTGGAAGCACGTTCCTTTCCCCACTGAGCCATCTCACTGGTCCCATTCTTTATTTTAATTACTGTGCACACATGGGACATTTGAGGGCTTCCCATCTTAATTTACTATATCCAGACTCATGAGCAATTAGACATCTGCCCCCTTGCAGCCTCAAGTACCAAGACATTTGTCGTCTTTGTTTCTGTAGACTCCAGCTTAGGGCTAGCAAGGAGGAGTCACTGACGGCCCAGAAGATTGTCTGCTTTCTCAGCAGCTCTGCAGACTCCTGAGAGACTGGGGCTTCTCTTGGTCACAAGCCAGCAGCAGTCATGAGTGAGAAAGCTAGTGTGGATTTCACAAGACCTTTGTCACAAGTGTCACGTTTCCTGTAGGAAAGCTGAATTTACCAGCACACTCCCTGTGAGTAACTCCACTCTCAGCACAAGACTTGGGCTGGGAAGAAAAGTAAATCCTTTGATTACTGAATGCTGAAGACAACGGCTTTTTTTTCTTCCATATTTTGGGCATACCCCCTCCCCAGTATAGCATTCCATTTATTTGTATTATCAGAGAATGAAAATGAGATAGCTTGGGAAACAAGGGAGCTCTCCAGGGAGAGCTAGGTCTTGGGGGTTTCTGTGCCGGTCTAGCCTGGGATAGAGTTAAATGGTTTCTGCAGCCAGTGGAATCAGCAATAGGGCTGTATTGTTATTTGCAGTAACCCTGGGTGCTTTTGATTAGATGGTCCCAGGCTGTGCGTTTGACATCCCCATTGCTCTGAAGATTAGATGACATATTTTTCTTTTAATTGAACTGAGAGACAAAGCAAATGGAATCTACCATCCTACAACCAGGATTCACCCTTGCTGGCTCTGAGACCTGGGGAAGTTGCCTCCTCATCCTTTGCTTCATTTCTCTCATCTGCAGAATGGGGATACAAGGCAGGGTATGATCCAGGTTAGCCAGACTCCCAAGACAGCCTGAGTCAATGAGGCTCTGACTCTCTGTACTCACCCTGCTCTCCCCACCCCCTCTCTCCTCCTGCCAGACCTCCTCCTCCTCCTCCCTTTCAGTGCCTTGCACAGTCAGCATCTAGGCATACAGTGGTCTTTCACCTGAAGTGCTGTGGAACAGAAGCACATCATGGGGTGGGAACACCCCAGAAATAAGAACATTTAGATTACAAGCTCTGGGAGTACAAGGGTGCTTTCTAATGGGTGAATGGCTGGAGTCACACCAGGAGGGAGGACACATTTGCTGGCAAGTTTCTGTCATGGGTTTTCTAAAACATACTTAAGGAGATGGCTACCTGCTTTCCCCAAATTATTTGGGCTTTGGTGTGGGTCTGGGAGAAAAATCACACACTGCAGCCTCTCTTCAAGTTCAGGATCTCAATTACCTTGGCCATCCTCAGGATGACATCATTTTTGGGTCCAGGCAAGAGGCAATCTAGTCGTCATCTTTTCCTACATAAGCCTTCTTTGTAGGAAGAAGTCATCTTTGCTTGTGGGAACTACAGTTTCTTTCCTGGGTTGAAAGATAAGGAAGAGAAAAGGGTTGGTTGTCATTTTAAGTACCTGCAAATTGTTTTCTGATTTGGTCATGAGAAGGATTTTGGGAAGCCTTCCACCAGCCTCAGTTAATATCTTTCCTGTTATGTTTGCCTTCACATGTGTTCCAAGCCTCTAGCGTCTCATGGTGCCTCTGGAGCCATCTCATATCCTCTGGGCTGGATTAGAAGTTCCCCAGAGTTGCTGTCACTACTGGAAAGGCAGCCAGCATCTCTGAAGAGCCAGGAACAAACTGGCAAGAAAGGGAGGAGAACCAGGGCTTATTCACTTATTTGTTTGGTGTGTTTGTGTGTGTACATATGTGTGTGTTTACACATATGTAGTGGTGCACATGCACACGTGTATACATGCATGTGCATGCTAGAGGCTGACATTGTGGGTCTTCTTCAGTTTCTCCCCACCTTACTTTTTTGAGTGCTTGCTCACTGGCAAGACTGACTGACTGGTGAACCCCAGGGATCCATCTGTCTTTACCTCCTGAGTGCTGGGATTGCAGGTGAGTGTTACCACATGGCTGAAGGGGATCCAATCTCAGCTCACGTGGCAAACACTGATTGGGACATCTTAGCTACTCCCACACATTATTTTGACATGTATTTTGGTTTAATTTTACTAGGGAATTCCATGACCAATGCACCAGAAGAGATTTTCCTGCCACCAAGAGACTCTGCGATAACCTGTCTGTGAACTTCAGAATGTTTTGAATGGGTCTCTCTATGTGTAACTCAACTCAGATGATGTTGAATAGAGTGAGGTGTAAGATAATGCCTTCATTCTCAAAAACCACATGGTGTAGTTGGGAGGTAAGGTTAAATTCTCTCTCTCTCTCTCTCTCTCTCTCTCTCTCTCTCTCTCTCTCTTTCTGTGTGTGTGTGTGTTTGTGCATGTTTGTGTCCCAGTATTGAGCTCAAGGTCATGTACATGGAAGGCATGTGCATGTGCTCTTCTGTGGAGCAACATCCTTAACACATGATTGTAGTGACAATTATGGAATTTTGGCTTATTTAAAAAACACAGAAATATTATAAGAATGTGATTTCTTTTTAATCCCAGGTGTGGGATGTGGGGCTACTTCAGACTGTTCTCAGCAGTTGATTATGATTTGCCTTGTGCTCTAGCAGAGGCAAGGTTTTGCCAGCTGCAGAGAGTTTCTTCAGGCTGCTTGCAGTTTGTGTAGTAATTAAGTTCAAAGAAGAAACAAAAGGAAAGAAATTAAATTCGAGGATCTCTCTCTTTCTTTCTTTCTCTCTCTCCCTCATCTGAGTTCACAGGCTATAACAAATCCATTGGTTGAAAAACTCTACATGATAAAATTATTTTGTAAAATTATAAAAAGTCTAGAAAAATGAAGCTCATATTCTAAATGATTGACAAACAATTTTTTTTGAAAGAAGCCTTTATTTAGGTTTTGTGTAACTTTTCAAAGTGTCAGGATTTGGACCAAGTTCTTTGTGTGTTTATGTATATCCTAGTGAAATAGTATTGAAAACAAATGCCCAGCATCTTGGTTCAATTTCTCCATAGGTATGTAGAGATGGTAGAAGTCCTCTATCTAGTGACAAAATAGCTCTTCAAACATGCCAGAAAAGGGACAGGAGCCATGGCCTGTGGGTTCAGGAAATCTTGCTGATGGTTTGGGATGGTTCTTCTGGAAATGGCCATCTAGAATCCCTGTGGGAAAGACAGGATGACAGGGACATTAGAGGGGAAAAGCAGAAGACAGGGAAGCTGTCAGAGTGACCACAGTTATGTTTTTCTTTTATATTTTATATATAATATTGTATATTATATAATGTGTAATATACTGTATAACATATACACATACATGTATGTGTTTATCTACACACACTCAAATATATGCATGTATATATGGTTATACTAAAAAAAAAAACAACAAAAGAAATGGAAGACAAGGAGAAAATCTTGAGAATGGAAGGCAAAACAAACCCGTGTTCTTAGGAATGAATGGAACTTTTTAAAAATGTAATTTTCCTTGAAAGGACATTAAAAATTAACTCTTGGTCTCACTGGGGTCAGTCTTGTGAAGTAGGTAGAACTGCCCGTGTGGCCAAAGCTGCCTTCTGAGAAACACTGAGAGCTGCTTGTAAGTCTGTCCTGGGCTCCACCCCTCTGTCTTGCTCTAAATGCAGCGTTTTGTGTTTGCTAATAGAAAGCAGGGATTTGTTGCTTGCTTTTGTTTTATTCCAGTTGTCTCCTCGGAAGTCCTACCAACTGCAGACTGGACCTCTCAAATTAATTATGTGGTTTTCTTATCTCTTAGGTGTATTTTTGTCTATCTTCTGGTGTGATGTTACTCCTAGAAGGCACTGTTACTTATTATCTCATTCTCTATTGGAATATTATGTTTCCGCTGTGATAAGCAGCTTTTCAAACAATCAAGGGCTGTTTCTTGTTTTTAAAATGCTTCTTTTTTATACACTATCTTTTCTTTATTTTTTAATGAGCACAGCCTTGTGTTCTCATCTCTCTGAGATGGTGATAATAGTGCTTTGAGGCTTTTTTCTCTTCTGGTTTTCATTTGTGTTTCTTGATTCCACTATAGATCTAGCTTGAATGTTTTTCCATGCACCTTTGGCCTGGATCTGGGATAAAACCATAAAGTTCTTCTCATGGAGGACCATGAACCCAAGTGATCTGCTGACCAAGTCTCATGAGCTCATTGAGGACGCTGGCACATGCCACTCACATCTGCTCAGGTTCCATCAGCCAGGGAATGATGTGCCCAAGCTCAAAGTCAGATGCACAAAGCAAGGTAATCCACCCTGCTCTGGTTTGCTTTTCTGTTGCTGGGTTAAACACCATACCAAAAGCAACTTAGCAGAGGAAAAGGGTTATTTGGTTTCTACTTCCAGGTCACAGTCCAGCACTGAAGAACATCAAGGCAAGAATTCAAGCAGGTCTGATCCCATTTTTTAATTTATTCACTTAACTTCCTGATCACTGCTCTCCCTCATGATCCCCTGCTCACACAGTCCCTCCCCCACTTCCTCCCCTTCTCCTCTGAGAGGGTGGAGGCCCCCCTTGGGTATCCCCCAGCCCTGGCACATCTAGTTTGCAGGGCAAAAAGCAAATGGGGTGCAGATATAAAAAATTTAAAAATGTAACCCAATACAATGACACACACACACACACACACACACACACACACACACACTATTTCTTTAAAAAAAAAAAAGGAATTCAAGCAGGGACTGATGTAGGACCATGGAGAATGCTGTGCTCACTGGCTCATCTTCAGGCTTATGTTCAGTTATCTTTCTTATATAGCACAGGATGCTTGCCAGGGGAATGGTGCTGCTCACAGTGGAATGAACCCTTCCATATTAATCAACAAGTAAGATGATTCTTCTCACATATGGCCATAGGCCAATCTCACATGGGCAATCCCCAAGCTGAGACTCTCTTAGATGATTCTAGGACGCATTAAGTTGACAGCTGAGGCTAACAAAGACACACATCAAGGCAGCTAGCTTGCTGATCAGTGATAACATTCACACACACATGCTCATACAAACACACACTATCTCCCACACATTACATACATTCCCTGTCATGCTTGCAGAGTCAGACGTGCAGGTAATCATACGTATGCTGACATTTACATATTCTATCATACAGTTACATACATATGCTGTCACCCACACATTGTCATATGCATGCTGTTACATACACAGTTACAAACATGTCATCACATACATACACACATGCTGCCATATGCACATGCTGTTACAATATACTATCATACAAATGCTACCACACACATGCTACCATACACATATGCCAGCATACATAGGTGTCCTTCACAAAGCATATATACCTATAAGCATCCAAATTTGTAAGCCTTTAGTTTTAAAGATTATCTATCTATCTATCTATCTATCTATCTATCTATCTATTATCTGTCTATCTGCCTATGTGTCTGTCTATCTGACAGATTTTGGTTATGAGTTACTAATATGGTTTGTAAAAGAACTAGATAGAATAACAATGTTTGCATTTGAAACTGTGGGGGTAATGGTAAATGTTATTTTATTTTACAAAAGATTTATTTGTTTGTGTGTGTGTGTGTGTGTGTGTGTGTGTGTGTCCATATGCCTGTATGTACACATGAGTGTGGGTGCTGGTGGAGGCCAGAAGAGCATGTTAGATCCCTGGAGCTGGAATTATAGGTTTTTGTGGGTTGTCTGATGTTGGGTCTGGGCAATGACTGACCTCAGGTCCTCTGCAAGAGTAGCAGATGCTGGTAGCTGCTGAGCCATCCCTGCAGCCCCTAGATTTCATTTCTTGTTAGGGTTTAGAAATGAGGCAGCTGATCTTCCCTTCTCATTGCTAATCAAAACCTCCATGATTCACTTTCCTTTTGGAATCCAGCTTCTGTTCAGTGGGTCCTGACCTGCAGTTCTGCATGTCTGTTCACTGAATTTACTGGAGTCACTTTCATTACTTGGGTAATGCTGTTTTCCTTCAGTAAACATGAATAGAAGCCAATGAACACATTTATGGGAAGAAACCCTACTAGGGCTATTGTAGGTGGCATGGCAGGTGGGTACCAAGCCAGTTGTTTGTCTCTGGAGGTCTCACTGGAAAGCTTGGCCAGGCTCACATGTGGAAATCTGTCTAGTGGTTGGAGCCTCTTTTCAGATGCTTATTCACCACGTGTCTTGGCACTGTGTGCTAGCTTCTGGGCAGAGACCTACAGGACAGCATGGCTGCGTTTTGTAGGTTAGGAATGGCATGTGTGTGGTGTGAAGCTTTTCCACTCTCCAAAAACCTACATGGGCATTCCGACTGCTTTTACTTTTATGAACTCTTGATGGAAACAAGGTACCCTGTGTCTCATCTTGGAATAAAGATTCCAGAATAATCTGCCTTGTACTTTGGATTCTACCTAAAAGGTACAAAACTTAAAAGTACATTTATAAAACTTATCTGTTAGCAGAGATGGTTCTATGTGTATGTGACATAAAGCTGTTGATATCATGCTATGGCTTTGGTTTCTTGTGGGAGAAGTACCAGATACACATAATAAACACACACACACACACACACACACACACACACACACCCCACATGTTTGTGTAAATATACAGGGAGGGAGGGAAGAAATAAGGGAGAGAGGGAGGGAGAAATAGAGACAGAGAGATAGACAGAGAAAGACATAGAGACAGAAAGGCAGACACAGACAGAGACAGATGCAGAGACAGAGAGACATACCCAGAGAGAGGCACGCATACACAGAGAGATTGATTTTTGCTTTGTGGTCTAAGGGAACATACCAGAGTTTATGAGTGCTGGGATTTAATTCTAGGAAACCTTGTCTTCTGGCATCTACCAATACAGTCTCTGGAATTCCTTATGTGCCCACAGCGTCTCTCTGAGCAGCCCTTCTCCCCCGTTTTCCACAGTCACTAGCTTAATATTGGCCTCTATCCTCCCACACTGTATTATAGACACAGTTCAGTCCCTTGTCTCGCTGGCTCCAATCATCCCCAGTTTCAGCATCCATCCTGGCTGACAGCATAAGATGAAGTCATTATTCTTTCTAAGCCATCCCCTTCTCCACCTGTTAAAGAACTCAACTGTATCCACTCAGAAGACATGGCTCACATCCTGTTTTGGTCCTTGGAAGCAGAAAGGCAAGCTAAGTATATTTATCAGAATCATTTGGAGAGATACCAAGACATGCAAACTCCTGATGCTCTTTGACTCGGGAGACCATATTATATATTTACATGTTATGTTTACTGTTACTATATTCTGAAAATAACCTTAAGGCTATAAATTATTCCTTATTGATATTACTTGAAGATGAAATTGTCCCCAAGCTTACACAATAAGTCGGGCATCTTTAAAATATTTACAGATTTTTTTTGTTAGAAGTTTAAAAAGAATTGCCACCCTCCTTCCCTCCCTCCCTCCCTCCCTCCCTCCCTCTTTCTCTCCTCCTTCTTTCCTTCATTTTTCTTATTTCTTCTGTCTGTATTTATTTTTTACTGTTAATGTTCTATTTCTTGGGCCAGGTGCTGGATATGTTGAAATATGAATGGGTAAATATTCCATATACTGTATAGTATAACTCTCTTATTTTTCATTTTTTGTATTATTCTTTGTGATACATACCACTTCAAAATATTTTTATTGACTCACTTCAGCTGTGCTTATGGTGATCATGGTAATTGTTCCCAAATACAGCATTTCAGTAACTGTACTTAACTATAGTGGACCTTTGATGTATATTCAACAAGTTGAAACCTCCTTTTAAAAATATACATAATATATATATTTATCTGGCAGCTTATAATGCTATCAGACTCATAATCCTCATGCTTCAGTGCCCTGAGTACTGGTTTCCAGCTATGCAGGAATAGATCAGACTTCCCTTCCCTCGGATCTTAGTAAACAGACAAGTAGAGACATTGTATGGAAAGACGTGACACAGCTGGGAGTGAGAAGTAGTCGGAGCCTCATTCAGGGTCCTCTGGGCACTACATTCTGAGGCCACATTAATACTAAAGAAGTGAAAGAAAAAAAATGAAACTGGACACAATACACAACCAATACGCATAGGATGGAGTGATGGGTTTGGGAGGAGGCAGTTAAATGATACCATTACATGATCTCTGTTTCTTATGAGCCCTGAAAATAATTTCTTCGAGAGTATTTTATTAAAGTATGTGGTCCAAAAACATTGCTTTAAGCAATAGCTAATAACTTAATCATATGATAAAGTAATTATTCTAGTGGATTTTTCCATGACTGCTTTTGGCCATGAAATGGTATCTTCATGGGTGAGAGTTCTCTTAAGATAACATGGCTTCTCCTCTGAGTTCTTATAATCTTGAAAGCAGGATTCTTGTACGAAATGGACAGGTGTCGGTCAAACAGAAGCCCCAGTTTTATTCATCTCTGGCTGGCAGATGCAAGTAAGAAGCACTTCCCCCAGACCCACAACTGGTGTCTTTCTATGTGTACCCTCAGACCAGGTATTTACACGGCTATGCCCCGGGGCACTCACCATGATAGGTCCATGTTGCAAGGAAACCCAAGAAGGTTTCGTGAGGGCACATGTGGAGAATAACGAATAACAGACAGTTTGGTTCAAGGAAGCTGGAGGCTAGAAACATCGTTCTGGCTGGGAAGGGCATGGCAACTTCAGGGAAGATGATACTGAAAATGGAACTTGATGGATAGTGGCGCATCTGACAGGGCATGATGGAAGAAAGCAAAGACATGGATGTAGGCGAAGGCAGAGTGATTGTGGAGGAGACGTTGCCTGAGACAAAGCAATGAAAGGGGTCATCTGGGTGGATAGATCTGACCAGGTATCCAGGTTGTAGATCACCAACCGTGTGGATTGCATTGGGGTTAGAATGTTAGGAAGCTCTTGAAGTCCTGGGTAAGAATATATAATGACTGAATTAAGATTCCACAGGGACAGTGGAAGGAGGTCTACTTCTTGCAGAGGCACTGACTTGGGGGAAAAAGATCAGCAAATTGATGATTGAGACATAGGTGCTGGAGGGGTGAATTTTCAAAGATGAGGATGCATTATTCCCAAGAGAACACCAGCTACCACAAAAGCAGTTGTTTGGGGAACAGTAACTGGAGCTGATTTTAATCTTTCATTTTTATTTTATGTGCACCTGTCTGTAGGTGTGGGAAAATCAATCTCTCTCTCTCTCTCTCTCTCTTTTTCTCTCTGGGTGTGTCCGTGTCTGTGTCCGTGTCTGTGTCCATGTGTCAGTGTGTGTGTGTGTGTCCAGAGACTAGAAGAAGTTGTTGGACAGGAATTACAGGCAGTTGCGAGTCACATGACATGGGTACTCAGGTCCTCTGGAGAAAGTGCTCTTAACCACTGAGCCATCACCCAGACTCTCTTTATTTATCTTTCTTATTTTCTTGATGCCACTGGTGGCTGTTTAACTGTACCCATAAAAGACTATGGTAAAGGAAATCTTTGTCATTTGTATGTCTAGTACATAGTAATCCAGCATCGTGTATATATGAAGGTTTTAAATTGAAAATTAGTCTTTGACTTATAAATAAAAACAGCATGAAACTAACTGCCTACATGTGATAGTGAACCAGCCTGGTGTTTGGGGCTATGTAATCTTATTTGACCTTGCATTGTTGTATATTCCTCTGCTTTGTGTTGAGTACTTGGGTCATGTCACAGGTTAACCCCATGTCATCTGTAGGTGCTAAGAAAAATGCTTCTCAAATATAAAGCAATTTGGCAGAGAATCAGAGGCTCAAAGGCAGGAAGGCTTTGTGGAAGAAATTGCATCCTGGACTTTGAAGACAACAGAAAAGATCAAGTCTCTTGTGAAAAATAAAACCATAGCTGGGGAGACGGCCGGTGGGCAAAATGCTTTCCCCGCAAGTGTGAGGACCCAAGTTGGAATCTCCAAGATCCATGTAAAGCTGATGTGGGAGGAACGCACATGTGGAATGTCAACACTTCCATAACAAGATGGGAGGTGGAGGCAGGGAAACCCAGCTCCCAGGCCAGCGAACCCGGGGTTCGCTGCAGAACCACAGCAGACAGTAAGAGACCCGTCTCATTCAACGTAAAATATGACTCCTGGTGCCTGAAGTTGTCCTTTCAACCCTCACACACTTGAGTGCCCACACTCCAGTCACACACAGAGAAAACAGAAAAAAGTACAGTGTTGCATCAAAAGGAAAAATCTTAAATAAAGCTGCTTAGTGAGCTGCCTGCATTCTGTCCAACAGTGTGATCTCTTATCAAAGCCACTGCTGCTGGTTCCTGCTGTGTCTAGCCAGTGTCCCAGTCATGGAGTGCCCACTTCTATGTGTCATCCCCTTTACCTCTCCATGTTCTCTGCACAAAGGCCTCCACCTGTTCTCTCTTTATTATTGTTTTCATAGCATGAAAAACATTTAGAGAATGTCTTTAGCACAGCGACAGAGCCGAGCACCAAGCATAAGACACAAATCGAACCCATGTCTGCAAAGATGTCTTTTCCGTTTCCTTTTTCCGTGTGAGAAATGAGGATCGGAGTGGAGCCCTGACATCCCAGATGCGACGAAGTCTAATGAATGATTGGCTCTAGAGAGGGAGCAGGACGTATGAGGTGCTAAATAATATTGTACAAGTAGAGATTAAGCCTGACCAAGTGATTTACGAGATGGGTCTAACAAGTGATATCACCGGCTCCGGGGAGTAGCGTCGGGTTGGTTTATAAGATCACTTGAACTTGAAACGGATTGAGTTGTGGATGCTTGTTGCTGTTTTAATGACAGAGGCCCAATGTAGCCTTTAGGCTTCCAAACTTGGCAATGTGACATTCATTATGCCTCCAACTCCATCAAAAGCACTGGCAGCTGTTAAAATTTGGTGGTTGGAGGGAGGAAGTAAAGAGATGCTACCACTGGCTGTGCTGGCTGCGTTTACATGGCAGTTCCAAAGGCAGCCTTGGGGCTTAGGTATTAACCAGGCTGACAGTTTCCCTTAGTGACTGCTATAGCACATCTTCCCATCTTGTGAGTTAAAACATAGTTCCCTCTGCCCGCCCGTTGTAACCCCACATGGGACCTCAAACCCAGATGCCATCTCTCTCTGTTTCTGTTGCCACTAAAAACATGAAGGTTCTGCAATCAAGACTTTATTCCACATTTCACAGAATAGAATGTTAAATATACAGCCTTTTAGTAGCTATGATATTAAGATGTCATAATTTAAAAGTTAGAAGTTTACCGGCAGTGGATGCATGTGTTTAATCACACCAATCAGGAGGTAGAGGCAGGCGGATCTCTGAGCTCAAAGCCAGTCTGGTCTACAGAGTGAGTTCCAGGAAAGCCAGGGCTACACAAAGAAACCCTGTCACAAAAAAAAAAATAAAATAAAATAAAATAAAAAAAATAAAAAAAATAAAAAAAAGAAAGAAAGAAAAGAAAAGAAAACAAAAGTTAGAGGTTGGGACACTGGAGAGAATGCTCAGTGGTTACAAAGACTTTCTTCCCTTCTAGAGGACCTGGGTTTGGTTCCCAGCACCTGCTTAGAAGCTACAATTGTCTGTAATTTCTGCTCCAGGGGATCTGGCACCCTTGTCTGGTATCCATGCACATCAGACATGTAAGAGATACTCTTACATATGAGTAGGGAACACATTTCATACATGACAAAATAAAAATAAATAATTTAAAATATTTTAAAAAATTAGATGTCATTCACTGCGCAAACCAGATGGGCGTAGATCATCATTCCAGCTTGTAAGTTCATTTCACTGAAGCCACGTTCTCTAGTGAGAAGTCAGTTCACCTTAGCAGCCAGCCTGAGGGACTCAGTGGCTAGACTGTGAGGACTTCTCTCTCACATGGCAAGCTGGACACTGGGATGGTGATTCACTTTAGCATTTTATAATCACAGTTCAGATCAGAAAACATTAAGATTCTGCAACCTGAAAAAAATCAAATAATAGATTATAAAACACTAACTAATAGAAACTCAATAACTTATGTCCAGAAGTGATCAATTAGAACAGACAGTGACTGAGTGCTGATATTAATTACGTGAATTAATTACATAATTACAATTTTGTTCGTTTGCTTTTCTGCAGAACTCGTGAGGTTTGTTTTACAGTTGAGATAGCTAAGGAATGATTCCTAATGTACAATGATGCAGATGTTGGTAGTTTCCAAGCACTTCGACACTTTGTGACTCTTCACAATAATCCATAAAGTGTGGCTGTATTGTCACATGATGATCACCTGACCTCCAGGCCATGTAGCCTACCCAAGTAAGGATAGGCAGGTAGCTGCAGTGTTCATTGGATATGCCGTCTGGCACAGCTTAAGTTTGATGAGCTTCAGTCATTTTTCTGTATAAATTAGCAGGAGTCCAGGCATAGTAGTGGGTAAAGTGCTTGCCATGCAAGCATGAGACCCGAGTTCAGATCCCCAGAAACCATGTAAAGAGGAATGTGATAGAACATGTCTGACACCTCAGTGCTCCAACGTAAGCCAGGAGGCGGAGATAAGAGAATCCATGAAAGCTCTCGGCCAGCTAGCCTGGTGTGTGCTTCAGTACATGAGTGTCCCGGGTGGAGGGTGAGAACTGATACCTAAGGTCCTTCACATGCATGCTGTGGCACACGTGTTACACACACACGCACACACACATACACACACACACACACACACACACACACACGGAATGAGAAGGGGAAAAAAAAGACAGTATCTGTCATGTATGACCACTACAGAAATTAGTTGGTAGTGACCATTTCCTCAGACACAGAGCCATTCTGTCTACGGAGAGCAACCACTATTGCTACTCTCATTGTACTTGATGTAAGTTGGACAGGATTCTGAGTTGAGAAGACAGATCGAGGGGCTAGGGATGAAGCTCAATGACAGAGGACATGGCTTACACTCGTGAAGCCCGAGTTAGATCTCCCTCCAAAATAAATTAAAAAGGAATAATGTAAGTGACTTGCCTATGGTCTCCTCTGGGTTTCAGAATCACAGCCAGACCCCTGAGCTCCTCACTGGCTTCTCTGCCTGAGGTACACGTGTTCTTGGAGGTGCCAGCTGGAGTGAGGAAGATGGCCCTTGTCAACCACATTGGCCATGTGGAGCACAGTGCTGTTACTCTCTTTAATACACACCACTTCCCTGTCATGCTAGAATTTTTTTTTTTTTTTTTGAGACAGGGTTTCTCTGTGTAGCCCTGGCTGTCCTGAAACTCACTCTGCCTCTGCCTCCCGAGTGCTGGGATTAAGGGCGTGCGCCACCACTGCCCGTCGTCATGCTAGAATTTTAACAGAGTTTTGGACTTTTATTTAATTTTCACTTTGCTATGAAGTATTATAGAAGCTCAGTTGTACTTATGGCTTCGGAGGTAATATTTAATGTGTTAGTGTCAGCTTCGAAGATAATGACTGGTCATGCTTGGTGTATAATTACCTGTATTAAACAATAGCCTGCTGCACAGTGATGGCTGCCAAAACCACCTCATACTGCCAAGTTTTAACTAGTTAGATATTACCCTGGGATTAGCTGTCAAATCATCTGGAAATTGAGTAACATCATGTGGCAGTAATTTATTTTATTTTAGGTTTTTTTTTTTTTGACTTTACACAAAAAGTTTATGTTACTCTAACATTCTCTGAGATCAAATTTTAAGGCTCTTAAGAACCTAGAATAGGTGATAAATACCTGTGGTTATTGTCATGTTCCCAGGGGGAGAGCACTTTACACAGTCATAGACACACATGGAGAGAGGTAGTGCATTTTTTCATTATAAAAGTTATTTGATTTGGATTCATAAACATTTAGATTTGCTTCCCTGGATGTCTAAACTCAAAGTGAGCACAGCTTGATCCATTCTAGGAATTTACCTCATAAGATTCATATTTTTACTTTAAAGCAGCTTGTTTTTAAGAGGTTTTTTCTTTTTTCTTTTGATTTTGAGATGGGTTTTATTGGGTTGTCCAGACTGACTCTGAACTCCTGAGCTCAAGTCATCCTTCTGCCTCAGCTTCCAGAGTAGCTTGGACTCAGACGTACTTCACTATATCCAACTGTCTTAGTTACTTGTGTTGTTTTATAGTAAAACACTCTGACAAAATCAATTCAGAGGAAGGATGGATTTATTTTGGCTCACAGATTGAAGAGTCAGTCTATCACAGTGGGGACATCACAGTAGCAGGGGTGTGAGGTCACACTGCATCCACAGTCAGGAGCAGAGAGAGATGCATGCTGGTGCTCAGCTCTGTCTCTCCTCATGCAGTCCAGGACCCCAGCCCATGGGACGGTGTAACCCTATTAGGGTGGCTCTTCTCAGCTTAGTCAAAGATCTTCTTTGGTGAGTCTAGTTACTGTGAAGTTAGCAATCAATATCAACCATCACCCTGATTTTGTTTTAGTAAATGCTATTTTTTCCTCCGATACTTTTCTGTCTTCTCTCAAAAGGTCTGATGTTGCTCTCTTGCTAAGTGTTCTATTGCTAAATACATTTAATTGGTGGAGCGATTTGTTCGTGTAATGGTGTTTTATTCCTGCACTGTGCTGCACTGGAAAGGTTGTGAAAGGTTTAGATTTCTGGGTACAACAGTTCTGCCCTGTGTGACATCACTGAGCAGACTCAGATAAAGGTGGGCGGTGCTATCTCTGCAGACTCCTAACCCTGAGTGTCACACATCTTACAAGAACATACATGTATATCTTAGCACCAAATGAAGGCGGAAAACGTTCAGCTAAGTTGCCAAAGTTGAAATGACTTGATGTTTTTATTATTCAAGTAAGAAATTGGAGTCTAATCAACTGAGGTAGTAAGAAAGCCTTGAGGTTGCAGCTGGCTCTGCACAGCCTGTCTCTGTGTCACCACAGACAACTTGGTCTGAAACTTGAAACATAATTGGTTCGTCCTTGTCAAGCACATAATCGGCTGTTTGGAAACACATAGCAATGGCGCTGTGCATTTTCACCCTATATAAGCTGTTTGGTGAGTGTGCATTGATAGTGTCGGTACATAATAGGTTTAGAACAATTGTGTAGAAACCAGAGTCATCCTAGTCATCTAAGGACGTCTTCACAACTGGACAGAACTGTCTACGAACGGGTAAGGAATGCACTTCAGACCCGTACTTCTTGCTGTGCAGCTAGAGTTTGCATCTAGAGGCCAAAAGCCGTGTAATGTCCCAAGGGAAATAGCTAACAGGGAATTGATGGATTAGTATACTCCAGCCCTACTCCTGGAAAAAAAAATTCCAGAATAAGCATTATGGATGACAGGTTAACATGATTTTTACAGTGACATGTATACACATGCATACATTTAAATTTTTTCCTTTCTTATAAAATCTGGCACATTTCATTTTTAGAAAATATGTTTAGAACATAAAAATGAAAAGGCACAGGAGAAAAAAAAGGAATCAATCGTAATCTCACCACGAAGAAGTCATTCCTTCCCTCTTGGCCTCGTTTCTTTGTATACTGTTTAAGGCATTTGGACACGTTGTTGAATTCGTATGTGGGTTTTTATTTTTGAATTTTATTTGCGGTGAACATCACCCCCAGACTATTTCCTTGTTTAATAAAAATACGTCCTCACCCTATGTATTACACTCATCTTCACAATGGTCCCTCATTTTCCTAAACCGCCTCTGATTTTAGGCATCTGAGTACCTTCTCTACTCTTTCCTTTTATAAACAGCACTAAAGGAAGTCTCTGTAGATGTCTGGGTCATGCTGTTGATTCTTTCCTCAGGAGGCATCTTTTGCTCACCTTTGGCAGAGCTGGCTCTTCCTCTAAGATCAAGATTAAAATGTTCAGAGTTTGCTCATATCAGGCTAAGATATGGTATCATTTTCATTTGCCCACGGAGTACAAGTCAGGCTGTGCGTTTCTGTCTGTCTATTAACCGTCTGTGCTCTTTCGCTGTGAGATTATCTGTTCATCCTTCTGCCTGGTGAAGTCTTAGTGTTTTATAAATAGCTTTAATTGATTTGTGCTTTGATGATTTCACACACCTGTGTGGTCCGTTCTGGTTTCTATAGTTTTGAGTTCTTATCTTTCTCTCGCCTCTGAGTATGATGAGTTCTGCACATGGCTCAAGGGCATGTCCATACGCAAAGCACAAATTTCCCTCAATTTATTGCGTTTTAAAATAGCAGCTGGCATATTCTTATGACATAAGAAAGTAACAATGTTTCTTAAGGTCAGCTTTATTTATGATTCCCCTTTGTGATTTCTGCCATTGAATTTGAGTGTAGCAAGTTCCTCTTCCTCCTAGATCAATACTGACAGGGCCTTCTTTGCTTTTTCTATCTTCATTTCTAAAGAACATTGAATGCTCCACTCTGTTTAATTTCAACTGAAGTGCAGAGATACAATTTAGTGATATGAATCATTTTCAATTAATTTTCCTAGCAAATTTTCCTAAGACCAATTATGAAATAATGTTTTTACTGCCCTTTCATTGTGAAGTGCTGGCTTTTGCCTGTGCAACTTGGTTTGTGGTAAAGCTTGTTGCAGAAGATTTTGATCTGTCTCTTAGCCTAGATTTGTGTTGATGTCATGTTATAATTTAATGACCACTGGTGTAGCTTTTTAATAGCTTTAATTGCTATTTGCCCTATTATCACTCTTATTTGAAAATTGGGTGACTTAGTTGTCAATTTTTCCAGATTACTTTAAAATCAATTAAGAGCAAGTGACAAAATGCTCTGTTTCAGTTTTGATTCCTGTTAGGATTATTGGTGAGATCTGAGAAAATTATCATCCTGACCGCAGTGTCACATAAATGTTAGCAAAGTTGCCTTAAACCCAATAGTAAGGGAATCTGAAGCTGAGAGGCAGAAAGATCTTGGAGCACTGCAGCTACGGCAACGTGAACTCTAATGGATTTCACTGATGCGTGTTTGTCAACTACAGTGTCCAGCAAGCCTCTCAGACATGTAAAATAGAAATAATTCCCTTCCCCCTTCCCCTCATCTGGGTGTTGGATGGTCAGGAGGACTGGCATTGTGGCAATCCTTTAGAACATTAAAGCAGTGCGCTTTAAAAGTTGGATTATCATGGAGCCTAAAGTGCAAACTCCCCACATATGCGCACATGAGGGACGAGACTCTGCAAGTGCCTGGTGATTTTCATTTCCTTTAACGTGGACATTTATAAACTGTACTCATTCTCCATCTCGTCCTTTGGAGAATCACATGGTTCAATTTTACTTTCCCTTCCCATTGCAGATACAGTTCGCTTACAAAGCCCCAAACGTTTTAATACTGAAAAGAGTGCCTTGGATTTTATAAGCAGGAGGTCTGTCGAGCAAATTGCCCTTGGCAGGAAAGCAGATCATGTATCTTGAGTTTGTCTACCTCCTCAGACTGCACACAGCCACGATTGCCCTGGGGTGCACACGGAGGCCTGCAGACTGCCCTGTACTGTCTAGGCTGGAGCCGCCTGGCCCAGGGCTGTTGAGGAGAGTTGGCTCTATCTAGCCTGTGGTTTAGGAAGCTTTGCTTCTCCCCACCAGTGATGACTTTCTGCTGTGATTTCCAAACTGCCTACTACTGTTTATTTGGAATCTAAACATCTGGGACGCTTTAAAGACCCAATTTGTTGAGGGCACAGTCTGTGCTCTGGTTTAATGTGAGCGAGACACACGACACATAAACAAGTTGATAGCAGGATTTACTAAAATGTAACTATTACAATATAAGCAGGGACTGGGGTGATTTAATTCAGTTGCTAGTGGCATCCCTGTGATGAAATTTCAGGTTTGTGAGAGATGAAAATGTTCCTGGTCTAACCCTGGCCTCTTACAGATGAAGAGTTAGAGTAAGAGGAAGCTTGTTTTCCCAGGCCATGTACCAGTTGGTGGCAGAGCTGGGCACAGGAGGGGTTAGAGCTTTGTAATGTCTCCCTTGCTGCCTGGACACAGAGCTTTGTTCATGAGGACATCACGGCAGTGCAGGGGTGAGAGATGGCTGTAAAAGCCTGGATCGTGTATTCTGTTGTGGGAAATATTAAAAAAGATGGAATATCTATCATCTTCCCGCGATATGCCTTGGTTCTCTCTTCCCTGTCAGCCTGGCTGGCCAGCCATGTACTGGCGAGCAATGGCCGAGCTGCTTTTATCTCATGGAGCTCTGACTCAGAGCTCCACGATCTCTCCACCCAGCTCACTAGGTTCCCACTGGCGGGTGGCTACCACACCAGCCCCATGTTTCAATGCCCCCATGGCCTCTGTTGTGCACATCAGGCAAACCCACACTTTGCCACTGTACTTTTCTCTCTGGAACCCAGATGAGCCACCACGTGAAGGAAAACACAATACAAACTTAGTTCAGAAACAATGGAAACTCAATCTCTGGGCGCAACAACTGAAATCTAATCTTGTACACCTTATCGAAGTCTGATTCCTCCGGTGGTGAATCCTTGCGGATCCGCCATGACACCAGGAGACTTTAGTAGCTACATCTTACCTACATGCTGTCCCTGTTCCAAAAGGACTCTCCTTCTCTCCTGCTTGCTCTCTTCCTCTCTCTGACCTAGAAGTCCCTCCATGCATCCAGTGATTGGCTCTTTTATTCATTAGGGGGTTGGTTCACAAGAAGTCACAGGTGTAACTCACTCCTTGTCTGAAGCCCCTCCCATGAGGGCAGAATTAGAATACAAACAGCCCCAGGGCGATCCCCAACAATATTCAATCTCAGCTACTCCAGAAGCCAAAGAGGAAGACCACAAGGATGAAGACAGTGTGGACAATTAATATAGGGGCACCTGTTTCAAAGCAAAAATAATGACATCAATCAATCAATCAATCCAAGTTGGGGAGGTGAGGAAGTGTGGATTAGTGGTAAAACACTTGGCTCCCATGTATAAGAGTGTGCTGGTCAGTCTAGGAATAAAATAGTCCTAGCAGCAGCTAAGGGTACTTGTGACAGACACGAGGCTCTGCCAGTCATGCAACTCAACCCTCTGCAAGTCTCCGAGAAGTGGATGCTGAGAACATTTGGAAAATCATTCTACATTTCCTCTTAGGTTTTGGATGTCATCTTTGCATTCATTGGAAAGTACTGACTAGAAAGAAGTACTTTTGTTTAGGCTCCTGATGGAAATATCAACTATTGGAGATACTGTTGGCTTCAACATTTGAAAGTTGGCTTCATTCATTTCCTCCATCTGATGGATCAGCTCCACAGATCGGTTGTTATTAAGACTGGGGACAAACAGGATGTGTCCCAAATCTCTGTCTGGCTCTTCTAGAGGACCACAAGTCTGTTAGACTTCTCATTGTGCTCTAGCTTCTTCCTTAACCTCAACTTTGACAATTTCAGTCTCAGTTCATCTCTGACAGGACCTGAGATTTGATTGACTTAATGCTAACGTCTTTGGAGTCTCCTAAATGTGGCTAGGTTTGGTCTCTGTAGATTTTTTTCCCAGTTTGTCCCTTCTTTTGGAACTTGGTCCAAACACCTGCTTCTCAGAGGTGTCTCTTCTGGTCTTCAGTGTTAGGGCCTTCACAGCCATGTCCAGCTTACATGAATTCTTAAATCATTTGGACTTGGTTCTCCAACTAAATTGTGAGTCCAGGAAGGGTGGTAAGAATACATTTTTCTCCTAAGTACCCCCCAAGATTAATAGGCTGTAGAAGGGACAGGAATAAATCAGAAAAGAAAATGTCAGTTGACTCTCCAGGGAGAGAGTCAAGCTGAGATGCTGGTCCCAGGTCTCCTCACAGATGGGCTCAGCATGGCTCCCTCCTGTTCATTCCATGAACTCCCATCACCACAATTAGAAAGAGCCTTAGGATGCCCCAGCTCCTCTGGCTTTGCTTCATGCTTCTTCTTCTGGAATGACCTTCTCTTTTGGCCATGAACATTTTTCTTTGATATGTATGTATACCCACATCTATACATCTTCTTTCTGCACATATGATTCCCCCCAAATTGTCTCGGGTGCTCACTTTCAAGACCTATAATACTGTTTGTGAAAACAATAAATTAGGCAGACAGACTGAGCTGAGTAAAAAAGTCTGCCAAAGGCCGAGTAGAAATGTCTCTTCTCCAAACTTATAATTCCTTATGATATCTCTCTACCATATCCTGTCACCTCATATTGTTAAGCGCTGGGCCTGGGCTCTTTTCCCCCATTAGCCTGTGTGCCCAGATTTATGTATTTGTTTGTGTGGCATTAATAACCCAGTGTCTCATATACAGTAAAGCTATAACAAGTGTGAGTAGGACACTAAAGAAATTTGAGATTTTCTTAAGCAGCTTTTAATAAGAGAGATCAATTTTACCGTTTTAAATCTCTCTCTGTATGTCTGTGTATACATACATACATATATATATCTATACACATACATACATGCATATATGCATATATACACATGTGCATATATACATCTA
>JADRCH010000057.1:9516303-9564520 GCA_019843965.1 Rhynchomys soricoides
ATATGCATATATACACATGTGCATATATACATCTATACACATCTATACGCACATACATACATATATGCATATATACATGTACATATATACATATATATACATATATACATACACACACATATATGTATGTGTGTACCTGTGTGTATATTGTGTGAGTATATGAACACTTCTGTATGGGTGTACTTGCACATGTGTGTGTGGAGGTCAGAGTTCAACTTTTGTATGTCTTCTTCAACTGCTTTCTATCTTGTGAGACAGAGTCTATTTTCTTTTTTAATTTATTCTTTGGGAATTTCATATATTTTTATTGTATTCTTTCCTGTTCTCTAATCGCCCCAGATCCTAACTCCTTCCTGAACTTCTTGATCTTTTTCTCTCTTAAAAAAAACAAAAAACAAAAAACAAAAAACAAAAGAAAAGAGCCATTAAAAATCCTGGAGTCTTTTTTATGTTGGCCAACTCCTCCTGGGTGTCAGACCTGCCCTGGATTGTGCCTGATACAACCAGCGTCACGCCACTGAAGGAAACTGACTCTCCCTCTCCTTGTAGCCATCATTTGTGAAGGGGTGGGACTTTATGCCCACGTCCCCTCCTTCATGTGGGGATTTTGTCTGACTTGAGCTTTTGGAGGTCCTGTACACACTGTCACAGTCTCCCTCCATAAGTTCACATGCACATTTACCTTCCTATGTCTGGAAAAATGCAGTTTCCTTAAAACTGTCCACCACTTCCGACTTTTATAATCTCCCTGTCCCTCAGACACTGTCTCTAACTCAAGGCTCAGGGCTCTGGGTCACAGGAGACAGAGTCTCTTATTGACTATGGAGCTTACTGTTTAGGATAGACTGGTGGCCAGTGAGTCTCCAGGATTTGCCTGTCTCTGTCTCCCTAGTGATGGTGTTAGAGATGCCTGACTGGTCCCTACGCTTGTGCAATAAAGTACTCTGTCCATTGATCCATTTCCCAAAGCCTCCCCACTTTAATTTTTCCTGGATTTTTCCCCTTAGTATTGTATGAAATGACATTCTAGGTACTCAGACAACACAGCACTACTCCCATTCACCTTATAACTTCTAAATTTCCTTTCTCTGTTACTTCAACTTGGTGTTTGCTTAGTCTGTGGCATCATGAACACTTTGCTTTCTATTTGAGGTGACATGTGACAATTTCCTTTTTTTAGGGGGGGGGAGGTATGATTTTTGAAACTGTGGTTTGCTGAAGCTGGTGAAATGTATTGGTTTTGTTGACAAATTTCTTGGTCTAAACTGCTGACATCTCTCAGCCTGCTGCTAGATTGCACAACATTATGCAACTTTATGTGGAAATAAATGAGTTTATTAGTGATGAGTGTGTGTTTGCGGCTGCATCCATGTGTGATAATAGACAACTTTTGTGGGTACTTACAGCAATAATGACACCGCTGTTTTTCAGTTCACCCTTTACCATAAACGATGTCATTATTCATTTCAGTGGGGGCATGCAACCTCAAGGAATGTTACAGAGTAGCTCGTTAAGAAGGAGTAATGGAAGGTGGGCTGTGAGCAAGCCTCTGCTGGTGGGGCTGGGATAGCTGAGCCCACGACTTCTCCCATGTTGGTGGGCTACGATATTTCTGATTTATTTATTTATTTATTTATTTGTTTGTTTGTTTTTGCTTTTTCGAGACAGGGTTTCTCTGTATAGCCCTGGCTGTCCTGGAACTCACTCTGTAGACCAGGCTGGCCTCGAACTCAGAAATCTGCCTGCCTCTGCCTCCCCAGTGCTGGGATTAAAGGCGTGCACCACCATGGCCCGGCTCTGTTTTAAACCATTCACATCCGACACTGCTTGGTCCTTCAGACCCAGGAGTTTCCAGTGACTAAATTCAACAGAATATTTTCTGGAGTCTGCCTTACTACTTACTACTTACTCACTTGTGCTTCAAGGCGTGTCTGGGGTAAGGGGTGGTCCCTGCTTCACAGAGTGCATAGTCAGAGATTTAAGTACATGGGTATCTAACTCAACCCCACAAATGTCAGAAACCCTGGAAGATGCGGCAAGCCGAGTAGAGTTGAGCTGAGCAACGGCTGGAATGGCTGGTTGGGGGAGTGGGGCGGAGCTAAGATGAAAAGCATTGTGGGAGATTAGCACTGGGCTAGCCGAGGGAAGAAATGGTAGCTTTTGAGAAGAGTGGACAGTGCACTTTAGTTGGTGGGGCTCACATATGAAGTTAAGGAGGAAGGAAAAACATGTTGTGGGAAAGGAAGGGAAATGAAACCATGGAATAAGCAGTCCAGCTAAAATCCCCCTCAGGGGGAATGACAATGTCTCTGCTTCACCCAAGAGTTTTAGGTGAGGTCTGAAAGTATGAAGCAGAATTGGTGGGTAGTCACTGAACACTGGTTAGGTGTTGGTAGATAGAGGCGGGTAGAAACTTGTACTTTGATGATGCTCCGGCCAGTCCGAGATAAGCAGAGGGATCATTTCAATATACTTAAAGACATGCCGGCCTTCAGGTAAAGTCTAGAACTCAGGGTTCAACCTGGCCTTGTGCAAGGTGGCAGGCAGTGTAAACTCTGGAAGGAGCCCTAAGACTCACTCCTTGGGAAGGCTGCATATGCAGCAAGAAAGTATTAGTCTGCAGCAGAGGTTGCTTCTGTGGGTGATGTGGGCTTGGGAGGGGGAGGGAGGAGGAGGAGGATTGACACAGTGTGATTTTAATCTTTCCAGTATGAGAAAGGGTTGGGAAAGTCGATGGCTGCTAGTTGCTAAGAGTCTGCTCATAGGAGAGGCCCTGAGGACTTGATAGGGTACTATAGTAGAATTGAGAGGAGAGGTGGGTACCAAATGTGCTTCTCATGTAAACTTCTGAGGATTCGGGAACTTTGAAGACAGGGAGGATCTGGGAGGTGGAGGGAGAGAATAGCCACAAGCCTGGTGGCTTTGATATCTAAATTTACAGTGCTCACAGCTCATTTGGGGTGTGACAGACTAGACTCAAGGGGCCTCTAGAATATCTACAGAAACCTGGAAGTAGATCTACTTAATACCTGTCTTTTGGGCTGTCAGTAGACTGGAGACATCAGCTCTGGTCATCTCACTACTCCTTACTAGTACTCACTGACAACTCCTACTTCCTCCTCCGCAGGTGACCACAGAGAGGTGGTGCTGTAAGGGTCAATCTAGAGATGGACATAAAAGGCCATGGGACACTGTCTTTGGATGGGCGACATCTCTCTCTTCTTAACTATTTCCAAAGGCATGGGGATGCTGGTAGTAGACTTTGCCCCCTGACCCTTCTCTCTCTGTAAATTCTAACAGAGCAGACACCTCCCAAGCAACTGAGGTGAGTCAGTGTTTCCTAGGACTTGTGGGTTTAACTTTGAGTCAACATTATTCTAACACCTTTTAATGTTCTTCATATTTACAGCAGGCAGTAAGTGGCAGACAGTGGGTCAGAACCGCAAGGGGCTTCAGGGCCAGCAGAGTTCTTTCTCAGAGCTCTAAGAAAGCCACAGTGAGATCCTTCCCTTCTGGTAGCTGTAAGAAAGTACTTGAAATGTGTTGGCATAAATTACTCTTCTCTATTAAAAATAGAAGGAATAATAAATTCATAGTGAACATCTTTAGGAAGATGTGTGCTACAGTTCTGGAAGTGTGAAAGTCAAGGGAAGGTAAGAAAGCACAACCTCCCCAACACACACACACACACACACACACACACACACACACAGAGGAAACAACAACAAAGACCAAATTGCCATGAGCCACTGTGACTCAAAGTTCACCAACGGGGAAGAAACATATAAATTAGAGCAAAGTTCCTGAAAGCGATTAGCATTACTTCCACTTGGTGTTCTGGCAGAGTTGACCGTGGCACACGGGCCCTCCGTTGGTCTAGAAGTATCCTGAAATTTCATGTGGGCTATTTTTTTTTTTTTCTAGTGGTGGAAAATCAAGCAGGAGCAAAACAAGAAATGGAAAGCTCTCCCCTCCCCCTCCTCTCCCCCTCTTCTAATATCGTTTTCAGTAGCACAATGCTTTAAAGTAAGGCATTTTTCCCTCATAGCAATACAGCTTCAGGACATGATTTAGATGGAAAATTTAAGTAAGATTAATGCAATTTATTATCCGACAGGATATCCCTACAAGCCACACTATTTGGCTGAATTTTAGATTCCCAATCTAATATTTCAGATGAGATTTCCAGATGGGTGTCTTATTCCTCTATTAGTTTAGTCAGGGTGATGGAGAGTTTGTAAAACAGGAGAGGTTAAACTAGTTTTAACACTTGATTAATCATTGAAATTACATTGTTACTGCTTGAGTCCACTGGATGTTGTTTATTAAGGGGGCTCCCGAAGACCCAAAGCCAGCACAAACTACAGGCGCTTTCCAACTTGGCTAATTTATTTGATGACTTCTTCAAAGGGATTTTTTTTTTTTTTTAAGTAGTAAATTTATGGTTACATTGAAAAGCTGCTCAAAGCTTTCTGTTTGCTTTTCAAAATACTAAAGTGTGGTATTATAACGCTGAAAAGAAAATAGATATGGGTACACCACACAGACACACACAGACACAGACACACAGACACAGACACACAGAGACACACAGGCAGACACACAATCACACACAGGCAGACACACACGCATAGCAAACACAATCCTAAATTCTAATTTCCTGAAACATTATTGAGAAGATAAATCTTTAAACACAAATTGTATGAATAATTGTCCGAGCCGTTGCTACTTCCTCCCAGAGACAACATGAAACCTTCCAAGGTGACAAACCACACATATGCCCTGCCATCTTATAAACCACTGACTAGTGAACCAAGGGAAGTGAATGCCAGTGTGCCCAGTAAAGCTGTATGCAAAGAACCATGCGCTGGGGAAAGAGGCACAAATAAGCTCAGGCTGGATGCAGATTTACGCATGCGTACAGAAGGAAGGCTGGGCGCAGACACGGGACAAAGCTCCAAACCAGAGCTTCTTTTGTGGATATGAAAATTTCCTGAAGTCTGGGCTTGGTAAATTGATTACAATCTCTTCTCAGAGACCTATCAGGAGCAAACGAGTGAGTTGCAGACACAAATATGAATTCCAGAGCCCAACTCATAAATGAATTCCTAAATGCTGACCGAGCCAGAACCGAGCATTGGAAAACCACTTGGCAGGAACCATTAGTTTCAAAATGAGATGAACTGCTCTATTTAGCCCTCATTGAAAACTTTACAGAAACGCCAGATTTCCATAAACACAGGTTTCCTTGAGTTTCCAGGGCTTTGATTAACTGGTGGACAAGAGCTTCACAAACACAGATTTTTTGTGTTATATTCAGCCGGGATGGGTTTGGGATCTGGAAACCAACACGAGGTAGCCCTTGCCTTTCTGGGATGTTAACTCTTCCCTGACTTCCAGAAGGCTCCTTTTGTTATAGGGAGTTTGGAGAATTAAGAATTAGTCTAGGGTTTAAAAACGTGGTTATAGATCATATTCCTGTCAGCTGTGTCATCATCTGTTAAGCTTTTTATGACTGATTGACAGCCCGCTGCTTTATGGTTTGGCTCTAATGCCCCAAAGGAATGAGAGAATTAAAAAATACACTTCTGTCTTTACTGAGAAAGTCATAAAGTTGTGGCTTCGGCTAAGTAAAGAGATTGCTTCAAGACATATTTTCGTTTTTAAATGTGTTTTCATTTTTCTTCTTTCTGCCATATTTCTCCATTGATCCTGGCACACCAGTCTCTAAAGTCTGTACAGCTTAGATGCTCAGCATCAAAAGTTCTGCCTCCACTTCTCAACCTCCCCTCCTCCTCTTCCTCTTCCTTCTCCTCCTCTTCTTCCCCCTCCTTCCCATTCTCCTCTTTCCTTCTTCTTCCTCCTTTTCTGGCCTCCAAGTTCAAGTCAATAAAAACAAAATAAATTTGGAGAGCAAAGAGCCAGTTTTCTGTGTTCTGGAAAGCTGTTTCCTTCCAAGCGAGTTTGTGGGCCAGGAATGGCTTGAGTTATGACATGGATTTTGTGGCCTCTGTAAGCGTCTTCCACAGTTGTTCTGTGCTTGATACTTTTTCACGGGACATTAAATGACAGCGATTATGCAAGACGAGAAGATGAGTTGAGCTGGCTGCTGTTTTCCTTAGAGGGGTTGAAGCTTTCAGTGGGAGGACGGAGGGGAATGACGAGGCCAGGTATAAAGTAGCATGGAGCTCTGACTGTACACAAGCCGGTGAGCCATGGAGACACCTCAGTCAGTAGGAGTGCTTGTGGCACAACACTGGGGACTGAGTTCAAGTTCCCTGGACACACATGAGAAGCTGAGTGTGGTTCTGTTTGCTGCTGTAACTCCAACACCAAGGATGGGGTAGAGACAAGGAGCAAAAGGGAGCCACTGGCCGCCATCTTAGCCCTAGGTTCAGTGTGACAGATCTATCTCAGGGGTAAGGCGGGAAGTGATAGAGAAGGACCCTTGGCATCTCCTGCTGTGCCTTCTATATGAGTACACACACACACACACACACACACACACACACACACACACACACGCAGGGAAGGAGGGGGAAGGAAAGGGAAGTAAGTTATCAACACTTTTGACTTCAGTTTTAATTTATTTCTGGATAGTAGAAACTCATGTCCTTATCTGTATGAACTGGGTCTTACCAGAGAGTTCTCTAAAATGCCAGCTCTGATTGGGGGAGTGGCATAGAAGCTGTCTTCAGACAGGCACGATATCAGTTTTCCTCTAGATTACCTGGCAGTAAGAGTATCCCCAGTGTCCAGAAGAGCTGGTTTTGGTCCAGAAAGAGCAAGTGAGCAGCAACTGAGCATTCCCTAGAGCAGTGTTCTCAGGTAGAGCAGCATGGAGACTTCATTCTAGATTTGTCCTGATAGCTCCATATATTCAGTGTTTGATTCAGACTTTCTGTGCAGTATTCTAGTAAGAGACTGAGAAAAGGAGCTGCCTGCCTCCTGCCCCTCCCTCCTGCCTCTCCTCCTTCCTCCTTCCCCTTCCTCTTCCCTCCTGCCTCCTTCCCCTTCCTCTTCCCTCCTGCCTCCTCCTTCCTCCTCCCTCCTCCTCCCTCCTACCCCCTCCTCTTTCCTCCTTCCCCCTCCTCTTTCCTCCTGACCCCTCTTCTTCCCTCCTGCCTCCTCCCCTCCCTCCTGCCCCTCCTCCTCCCTCCTGCCCCCTCCCCTTCCCTCCTGACCCCATCCTCCTTTTCTTCTGTCATTAGGGACTACCTGAGAGGTTAATCAGAGTCAACCGATCCACGTGGCTCAGTGCTTCTTTACATCTCCAATCTTTTTATTTCTCTTTTATGAGTTAGTTGTGAGAGATGCATGTGAAAGGTAAACATAAGATCAGGTGAGCTCTCAGAAACAGGCCCTAACCTAGAGAGTCTAGTATTAGTTGCATGCTTATAAGGGGCTTCTATGCAGCTATACAGCAAGGCATGCAGAGGCAGTAGCTTCTCTTGGACTTCCTGTGGGATAGTAGAGAACCACCCTTGAAGCCTTCTACCACCTCTGTCTGAGCTCTGTCTGACACCTCTGTCTGAGCCAGAGTGAAGCATTGCTGCCTTAAGTTGTTTCTGTTAGGCACTGCAGTCACAGAGACACAATAACTAATACAGAATACTAGGGCAGAAACATTCAAAAAGCCAGAAGATGTACCTCTGCCTTCATTCTCCAGTGTTCTATGGAATCCCACCAGCTCTTACATCATTTCAAGCTACGGAAATGTGGACCGTTCAGTTAAACTAGCCTCGCATCCATGCTCCCTTTAATATAAAAGGCTAAGGTTAAAGGTGATGTTAAGATTCTGTTAAAAAACAATCTCTTCATTCACTGTAGAGCCACCAAGTTCAAATTAATTTTAAAATATTAAAATGCAACCAACCTATAATGTTTGTACATCCTCAGTACAATGAATTATAGTATTTTGTTTTATGTGCACACTGCATAAAGATCTAGTCATACAGATTGCACACACACACGTTCAGTTTCACTATAAATCAGAGAAATTGAAATCAAAGATACAATGACATGTCTTATAACTCCAGATAAAATGGATATTACCGCAGGCACACACACACAAACACAACAATGACAACTACCAGAACAAAGGTAGAAGGTAATGTGGAGAAAATAGAATTCTTGTCCATTACTGATAGAAACATAACTAATAGAGTCATTCTGGGTAGGAGCATGGAAGTAACACACACACACACAAACACACACACACACACACACACACACAATCTGGCAATCCTGTTCTCTGGTGTATCTGTAAGGAAATTGAGATCAGAATGTTTGGAGTCCACATTAATTTCATCTTATTAATCTTAATCTGTGACTGTGTTTGGAGTCCACATTAATTTCATTTTATTAATCTTAATCTGTGACTGTTAGATGTGACCAATTTACTTTGTGCTTTTATTTCTCTTTGATAAATGCAAAGAGGTGATATGTCTGCTATGATAAATAAATGTGTAAATAAGTGCTGTTCAAAATCACTGTATAATAATTTTACAGCTCCTGCATTCCCAGTGGGTGATGATTTCAGCCCTTTCATACCCTTGCTAAATGTTTGCTATTGTGAATACAAAAGCATTTGCCATTTTAGTGTGATCTTTAGAGAATATATGTGTGTGTGTGTGCGCACGCTTAGTTATCATTTGTTTTAGTTTCTTTTCTGGTACAGTGATAAATCACCATGACTAGAAACAACTCACAGGACTTTATTGGGACTTACAGTTCCAGCGGGATAAGGGTCCAGCATGGTGGAAGGAGTGGCAGCAAGCAGGCATAACTGCAAGAATAGGAAGCTGAGAAATCACACCTTCAACAAGAATGATGCAGAGAGAGCAAACTAGAATCAACACAATTTTCTGTACAACAAAGGGAAACATCAGCAGCGTGAGGAGGCTGCCTACAGAGCAAGAGGAAGTTCTGTGCCAGCTGTGCATACCACAGGGGGTTACTACTTAGAAACAACAGAGAACTCCAAAAACTAAGTACTAAAACATACCAGTTCAGTCAGCAAAGGGTCTACTGAATCAAATGGGTAGTTCTCAAGGACAGAAATAGAAGTGGCTGATTACTATTTGAAAAAGTGTCCAGCATCCTTAGCCACCAGGAAAATGCAAACTCTAACTGTCTTGAGAGCCCATCTCACCCCAGGTAGAATATCTAACACTAAGGAAGCTGACATCAAAAGCTGACAAGGACATGATGAGAGGAATCCATATAAATAGGAGGAATGTAACGGATATATAGCCACCATGGACATCAACAAGGAGGTTCCTCCAAAATCTGAAAAATAGAACTGTCGTACAATCCTGGATGTTTACCCAAAGGATTCTGAGTCAGAATTCTGCAGAAAGATTTGCATATCCCAGTTCATTGAAACACTATTCGCAACAACTAATTGTGGATGGTTAATGCTAATTGACAGCTTGACAGGCTCTAGAATCATCTAGGAGACAAACCTCTGGGATGTCTGTGAGGGAGCTTCTTGATTGGCTAGAGATGGGAAGACCCACCCTGAATCTATGCCAGGGGGTGGAGTCCAAGCCTGAAGGAAAAAGAGAATCTAAGGTGAGTAGCAACGTTCATCTCACTCTGCTTCCTGAACATCGATGCAAAGTGACCTGCCATGGGACGAGCTGTCTCATAGTCCTTCCTTCATTCCATCTCCACATGGACTGTAAGTCAGACTGTGAGCCAAGAATAAGCTCAGTCTTTGCTAAGTTACTTTTCTCAGGTACCTTGTCATAGCAATGAGGAAATTGACCAAGAGATCAAGATTTGGAACTAGCCTAGATGTCCTTTAAAAGAAGAACAGATACAAAATATGGTGCATAAATACATAATGGAGGTTGATTTAGCTGTAAAAAAAAATGAAATTATGACATTTCAGGAAAATGGATGGGACTGAAGATCATTGTGCTAAGTGAAGTGAGCCAGCTCAGACTAATTTGTGTTTCTCTTAAATACAGATTCTGGATGTGTGTGTGTGTGTGTGTGTGTGTGTGTGTGTGTGTGTGTGCAGGACATATGCATATATAGATACATACATACATATATAGAAAGGGGATCTATGAGAAGAGAGGTAGGTCTCTAATGGGAAGGAGAAGAGAGAATAAGAGAAGCTAACAGCTCACATACCTCATGAAAGCAGAAGGCATGATTACTGGAGCGTGGCCCAGCAAGATGGGAAGAGAGGGAATGAGGAAGGATAGTAGGAGGGTAAATAACTGAGTATAATTATAACTACATATATATATTATATATAATATATATATGTATATATATACACACACACATATGTATCTATATATGTATATGTACATACATATATACATACACATATACATGATATCACAATGATACCATATTTTATATGATGACCAAAATATTAATACAAGTATAAATAAATGCTTCTTAAATACTTTTTAAAGTTATCTTTTTCCAGAAGTACTCTTTTGAATTTTCATCTTTTTGGTATTTCAGAATTCAGAAATTTTAGACATTAGGGGTTTTGATCCATAGGATCTTAGCATTCGGGACTGTGGTTTGGGAGCTTATGGCCCAATCTCTTTTAAAGTATAATCTTGCACTCTCTTACAGTAGTGTTGCCTATGATCTTCATAAGTAGTTCATGCAACTTCCCTGTTACGGTCCACTCTGCTTTCTTCTAGCATCTTACACACTTGGAGTTTAGTTATAGAAGTTTTGTGGTTTTATATAATGAGTTCATTATATGTGTCCTTCTTAGATCAGTTTTCACTGATTGGTTCATTCTTTTACCCGGCAATTTTGTATGAGATTCTGATTTGATAGCTTACATTATTGGGTGCTATAACTTCATACTTTAAATATTACATTAGTTATTTCTGAATTCTGTACTGGGTTGTGCTTGTTAGTTGAAACTAACCTAATATTTCAGCAGCCTGTTTAGAAGTTTTTTGGATGTATCCAGGGCAGATTTTGATCTGTGGTTCATGTGGGCTAGCTCCTAAGCCAATACTCTTTTGAAGACTCTATTTGTTGGCTCCTAGGTTGTGAGGTCTCTCTGCTCTGAGAGAATGGACTATTGCCTCTGTTTCTGGCCTTGGGATCATTCTGCCTGCTATTTCTTCTTTCCTTGGCCTTGTCAGTTTCTTCATAAATTCTTGCTGACTAGTCCTCAGCTGAAGTCTAAGGGCATATATATAGGTATAGACCAGTTTTCTATTGTTCTCTTCTTTTTTCTGGGTTTCTTCTCTGTGAACTCTAAGCAGTCAGACACCTTGAACTTCGTTTGGCTCCCCCTTGCTTAGACACTTTTGTGGGAACTACACAGAGAGTAATATAGAACACACATGGGGTCCACCTTGTTTGATTTCCTTCCCCATGAATATTGTGCTCTGCTGCAAGCTGTCTGGCAGTCGCCATTTTATCTATTTTCTCTCTTTACTCTTCAGTCAGCCAATCTTCTCTGTTACCCTTTCATCCCAGAACCAGAAGGCAACAATAGTATCATTATTATCACACCATCACTACATGACTACTCATAGTCTGTTTCTTCCTGTATCGATGACATATCTTTATTGATACCATGCTCTGTTCTAGGCTCTGTATTAGTTACTAAAGTTCCCAAATTTTCTTACCCGCCTCCAACAGCTGAATGACATACTGATGTGGAAAAGTTATGTGGAGATAATTGCAAAAATAAGCTCTACCGAGCTTCTTAATGGTGACCAGTTCTCCCCCTAGTGTGCCTGCCTCTCTGCAGTGTGACTTTGCCACTTCCCTCCCTGCCCTTCATCTGGACTAGGCATCTGAGATGGAAATGATATCTTGTGCGTTGTGTAGCCTGAGTCTCAAGAGACTCTGTGCCTTCTCCTTTCACCCTCTTGGAATGTTGCTGTGAGACCGCCACGTAAGGACAGCAGGGTAGCTCAACACAGGACTTAAGGTCACAGAAAAGAGAACCAAGTTCCCTATCTGCAGTCCTCAGCAGTGACTAGCCTGCCGGACTCTCCAGCTGACACAGGTATAAGAATAGTCCAGGATAAGCCCTCCAGGGACATCATGGTCAATCCGTGCAATTGTAAAACACAACAAATCAGTTTCCTTAAGACCCCGAGTTTTCAGGCTGCTTGTTACATAGAAAAATTGGAGAATAACAAACACCAGACCACAGCCTCTGAAAAGCTCTACATTAGCTCTACCCACAGGGATGGCTGCTGTCTGTGATGTTTGGGACAGATGCTTTTCAGATCATCCACATGATGATCAACACTTATCACTTTGCTTTGCCTGCCTCGTAACCTGTAATCTATCTGATCTCTCATTGACTAAACCAAACTCTAGGGCTGAGACTTTGTCCTCAGTTGTGTTTCCAGTGGTAGAGGTGCTACTTAAAAATGTATTTAACACTGGCATCCACTTTATTTTATGTCCCTCCTACCCCGTGTGTGTTCTTGTATATGAATGTCTTATGAATGTGGGCCCATATCATGGTGCATGTGTGGAAGTCAGAGGAAACTCTGGATGTCCACTCAAAATCTAAAATTCACATTTTGATCAGCTTATGAACTATCCTGGGTACCTTCGATTCAACAGAGTCTGGAATACAGGAATCTTATAAAGTGTTAGGCTCTGTGCTTTTGGAAACATTAATATTCACAAAATCATTACCAGTATTATTCAAACGAGCACAAAAACCATGTGAGGAGTTCAGCATTATCCTTATTTTATAGTTACTGAGATGCAAAGAGATGGACTCCTTGTTCAAATACACAAGTTCCTGAGTGGGAGCTGGGATGAACACTCAGCTCTCTCACCTCTCCGAACAGAGCGTTTTCGATAGTGGTTGAGGAACAGGCAGATGAGCTGACTGCCAGGCTGTCTTAGGAGTGGAGCCTGGGAGCCAACTGGAGGTGAGACTCCAGATTCCTTTCTTTTAGTCTAGGAGGAAAACATGATGTAGGGACTATGAGCTAGCACAGGGTGGTTGGGACTGCAGAGTGTAAGGATACCACGCCCACATAACCAGACTCCTGCCTCTCACATCTAGCCTTCTCCAAGAGAAGTGGAGTTAGTCCTCAGTAACCTGCTTCTGACCATTTGACCCCTTTTCTTACTGGGTCCCATGGCTCATCTCAGTGCAATATAAGGTCACCCAGTAGAATTCTCTCCAGGGAGATCATTTTGGGTGAAAAAGAAAAATGGGTGGAAAATGGGCTATTTTTGACACAGTGTCTTGGGTGATCTTGATCCAATCCTATTATGAGTGTGAAGTTCCTAGGACCTTCTGGGAAAAAAGCAATTTGGATCAGCTCTGTGGTCATTAGAAGGACATAATACTAAAATGACAGGAAAATATATAGTCTTTTCTCCTTAGGGCTTTGTTTTTAGAAAGGATACTGGGTCTTTTATGGCACATGTGGAAACAAATCTGTGAGAACAATAGAAAAACACATGAAGAATCGGGAGTGGTCATATGTTTCAAAAGTCTGAGGAACTTTCTTGAGTGACTGCTCAATGAAATTCAATTAATGACATCATTCAATTAATGACAGCGATAATGTTAATAACATTAGCGATAAATAACACATCTTCACATAAAACTCAGTGCCAAGGGCTTGGGAAATCTCATGTTAGGAGTAAAATATGCATTTATGAAGATACAGTTATGTGTTTGTGTGTGTGTGTATAATTTTGCTCACAGAATTTGCAGTTCAGTGGAAAGAGACACACTTAAAATCAGTAAGAGAAAATTGCAAAATTTGAGAAGAATTAAAAAGGAAGAACAATGGGGTAGGGTTTGAAAAAAATAAGCACAATTCATGTGCACTAGGTTAGGCTTTCCTGAAGAAGTAATATTTTGGACCTGAACCGTTAAACCTTGGAAAGCAAAGAACGTAGATCCAATGGGAACTGCCATTGGATCTACTGGGTTGGTGGGAAATGTAAGCAAAGAGATGTGGAGTGCAGTGAGATGAAGTTCTAATATACCTCTAGTAATAGGACTTTGTCCTGGTTTCCTTTCTATTCTATGATAAAACACTTTGAGTGACAGCAACTTAAGGGAGTCAGGCTTTGGTTCAGATACAGGTCACAGTCCATCGTTGAGGGTAGTCAAAGAAGGAACTCAAACAAGAACTTGAAGCAGAAATCAGGGAGGAACAATCTTGCTGGTTTTCTCCCAGATTCTTATATAGCTCCAAACTACCTTCTCAGGGAATGATAGCACCCATGGTGGGCACTACTCTCTTACAGTAATTGACAATTAAGGCTAATCTCCACAGAAATGCCTGCAGACCAACCTGATGTAGGGAAGTCCTCAGTAGAGGCTTTCCTTCTCAGATGACTCTAGGCCATATCAGTGTAACAGTTAAAATTAACTAGGGCAAACTCTCAAAAGGATTCTGTCCCCAAAAGTTATGAGAAGTGAGGACGCCATCACCTTTCTTCTCACCTTTGCCTTATGCATAAACCCAACTAGCAGTGGATCCTCCTCTTATATCCTCATGTAAGTTGGGACTCCATAGCCCAGACCTGTGTCTGTTTAAGACAATGTGTGAAAGGCACAGTCATTGATTACGAGCTTCTGCCATTGCCCAAACCTAATATTTGGTGACACGAGACTGCACTGTACATAACTCTAATTGGCGGTAGTCCAGCATTCCTATTTTCTGTCAAATAAACCTCGATTCTCAAACATTTAAAAAAATATGTCCTCCAGGAAACATTTCATGAAGCACCAGAGAGCACAGAGGTAGACTGGACTGCCCAGACCCACAGACCACAAATTGGGCTGGTTCTGTAATGCGTCACTAACCTCCAGGGCCCAGAGACCATTGCAAACCACTCTCTGAGAACCTAATAATTATCAGTTGTGCAAAAAGTGTCACCATTTTTCTGGCAGAGTTCTGCTCTCTTTGGCATGGGAGGAGGATTGGCGGACGGAGCTAGGGAGCAGTGGCAGTCTGCAGTGACTCTTAGTGGGAACTGGCTGAGCATGTAATTATATCATGAGTCAAGCACTCCCCTGGGATGTAAGATGACCAGAGGAAAATGAAATAACATTATATCCCACATGAATAAAGGCAGTGGTGGGGTAAGCTGACTCCTGAGAAAGAAAACTGGGGCGGAGACATTTCCCAGCAATTAAGCGTCTTCTGACATGTCCCCGTGTCCCCTCTCTTAAAATGAAGGGATTATGTGGGCACGATTTATGTCTTTGCTTTAAGCTTGAAGGAACAAGTGACCAGAGATGACAAGCCACATGGATAGATGACCTCCATGGCGAACAAAAAGCCTTTGAGCTGGAAAAACTTGCCTTGCCGTGTTCCAACAGAGCGCTGTTTGTTCAGGAAGAAATTAGACTGACAAATGTTGTGGTGGGAGCTAAAAAATATTTTTTTCCTGGCTAAACCACTTCCAAAGGTATATTTTTATGTACCCAGGAATAGCAGTCTATTTGTCTTGCTTCGGCTCTTTCTCGTTTCTTTTTTGACCAGCGGCTGAAGAATTAGGCTCTTTGCACTGGGCTGATGATGGAGTGCTGAGCAGACTCTCATGCAGTGTCTGTGTCTCTCCCCCCTTCCCAGTTGATAACCAGAGCAAAGCAGTTATAGGCACCTCCAGAAAGGTTATGGTGGTTATGAGGCATTAACAGGAAGAGTGACAGTCTCTAATGCTGGTTCCCCAAACAAGTTATTCAACGGAATTTAGTTATTTTGAGGCAACATCTTGCTATGTAACTCAGAGTAGCCTGGAGCTAACTTACTATACAGTCCAGGGTGGCCATCCTGACTCAGCCTCCTAAGCATTGCTTTTACAGATGCATGCTTTAGTGCCTAAACAACAAAATAAGGTTGTTGAAAACAGAAAGAGTGTGTGACCAATACAAAGCTTTGAGCAGCAAAGAATAAATAAATTTTGCTATGTCTCTTTTTCCAGTCTCTGGCAATATTTCTAAAGGAGACCCAGGGTTTGGAGATAAGGACCGTGTGTCAAGGAAAAAAGCAAAGCAACAAAGTGGTCCACCACATACTCAGTAACAGATGAATACCTTCGGTTCAGTTTTGATGCGGTCAGTATTCGATGTGGACGCAGATTTACTTGGGGTGAGTAAAACAATATCGAAGTAAAAAGAGGAGAATTATTTGAAGATGACTGAAGTTTGGTTTTATATTCAATCCTGCTGAGGAGGTAAGACTAAGAGGGAGTGCTCCTACCCAGCCTCACCCTCAGAAATAAGGGTGAAGGGAGCTTGACATTTCTGTTGCTCCTTTCTTAAACCCCCTGAGATGTTACCAACTAAGCCACGGTGGCATGCCCACCTTCATGATGCTTACATATATAGTTACTAAGGTAGACCAGAACACAGTGCAGATTAAAAAACAAAAGGCCCACTAAATAAATAAATAAATAAATAAATAAATAAATAAATAATAAACATAACTATATAGGCTATAGGGTAAGTATCTATTATCCAGAATGCTTGGGGTCAGAAGTGTTTTGGATTTGAGGATGAATATTCGCTGACTGAATGTGGTGGAATCTCAGGGGTGGAATTGTGAAATGTGTGTATGTCTCTTCTATACCTGAAGGCAGTTAGTGCTGTATTTTTAGTTTACCTGCACTGTGCTTGGGAGCCATCTCATGAGATAAACTGTGCAATTTTCAGTTTGTGATATCATGTTGGTCCCACCAATGTTTTGGATTTTGGAACGTCTCAGCTTAGATGTATTCAACCTATATACTATTCCTTTTAAAATTGTATCATTTACCTGTTATTATTATGTGCTGTGGGCCATGTGGTATGTGATGTGTGTATACAACTACAGGCTTGTGCATGCCATATTGTGTGAATGGAGGACAGGGTACAACTTTCAGGAGCTGGTGTGCCCTTTCCACAATGTGCATCCTGGATCTGGCACTGAGGTGGCCAATCTTGATGGGGTCAGTATTTTTATACACTGAGCCATCTTCTCAGCTTTCCTATTTCCTAATGAAAACATTCCAGGAAGATGAGTAACGTGTGTGTGCTCTCTTGACCTTGGTCCCAACTCACATAGAAAGATTCTCAGTGCTGTAGGGATTTAGAATGTCCCACCCTCTATCCCTATATCTATGCGGGCCATGGTGATTTTATTTCATTTTACTCTTTTAGATTTATTTATTTTATGTATATGAGTACATTGTCACTGTCTTCAGACACCAGAAGAGGGCATTGGATCCCATTACAGATGGTTGTAAGCCACTATGTGGTTGCTGGGAATTGAACTCAAAACCTCTGGAAGAGCAGTCACTACTCTTAACCGCTGAGCCATCTCTCCAGCCCTAGTGATTTTATTTTAACTGATAATTAGAAATCCAGTTCTCAAAGTCTTGCAGAATTTTCTTGGTTTTCAAGGTTATTGAGCATAATATCTCCTAAGATGAGGTTTTTTCCCCCTCCCTCATACTTTGCATTTCCAAAACAGATGCATTTAAGGTTGATTAATGTCTATTTAGCTTGGAAGTGTTTCCACCATCTCCTATACAGTTGTGCAATCAATGACTTGGTCTGACATTAAGGGAGTGAGGGGTAAGGTAGACAGCCAGTGCACTGAATGACCATGACCTGACTTGGGCTGTCCCCTCCTCACATGCTGACACTCCAAACCCCGGGACTCAGCACATGGTAAGGTTTGGATAAAAGGCTCTCCAAGAGGCAGAATGAGGTTATCACCATATCCCCTTCTAAAGGTGGCTGATTCCTCCTCATAAGAAAGAAACAAGGAAAGACCCAGACACTCAGAGGGAAAATTATGTGGAGGCACAGAGAGAAATTGGCTACAGACAAGCTAAGAGGAGAAACTTCTAGAAGAAACTAGCTGTGCCGACATTAGCTTGTTTGTCTAATTGCATTATCTCAGACTATCTTATTAAAATACCATGTACCAAGTGATGTATACGATAGGAGCTTATTTCCCGTGATTCTACAAGCAGAGAAGCCTAAGGTCAAAGGCCTGACGGCTACATTCTCCAATGAGGACTCTCTTCCTGGTATGCTGAAGCTGTTGCTCCTCCCATGTCCATGAGCACTGGAGACAGTGTCTCAGGCTCTTCTTATAAAGACCAATCTGCTCCCAAAGGTCCACTCTCAGTTTGCTGCCAATTTAAACATAATTTGCCAAAGCCCTATCTCCAGAGCATCCCAATGTGCAGTAGGGCTTCCACATATGACTTCATGGAAAGAACTCTTCAGATCATGTGGTAGAGGATCAAATTAGTTTGGGTCACACAGTGGTCTTCAGAATGGTGAGTAGTTCTGTTGTCTGAGCCATCTTTGTTAGGTGGCTCATCGCCTGTTGCAGGTTAGAGTGAGGAGACCCTTGTGGACAATGGCACCAGTAAGAAGAAGCCCATAGGTCTGAGAGGGTGCACAGGAAACTTTTCTATCTAATTTGTCCTAATATAACAAAATGCTCAAGACTGGGTAGTTTATAAAGAATAGAAATGTACTTTCTCATAGTCCTGAAGGCTGGTAAGTCCATAATCAAGGTGCATGAGGCATTTATCGAGGGAATGATCCTGTTCACAAGGTCTTTATCTTCATGACATTATCATTTTGTAAGGACCCACCTAATTAATATTAATTAATTAAAGCTAGTTTCTTCTATATTCATCAATATTATTGATTAATAATTAATCACATTGGTGATTAGTATGTTCTGGAGGGGACTAACACTGAAACAATGAGAGAAGTTGGAGAAGTAGCCAACTATTACATGCCAGCCTTTCCCAGATGTCCCATGTCTTGACTAAGAAGCACCACCTCCAGCTACATGGCACATGACATGACTATGTGAATGCCTTTGGCTTTGCCCTTTCCTTTGTCACTAAATATCAACTGTCTTAGGAGGTCTCTCTATCTCCGCAACTTAGCACATGTTCTAGTCTTCATTCAGTTGCTGTGATCAAAGACTGACCAAAAACAACCAAGGAGAGGAAAGGGTTCACATTAGCTTATAGGCCACAGACCATCATGGAGGGGAGGTGGAACAGGATCTTGAAGCATAAACCTCACTAGCTCATGCTTCAGTAACTTATATAGACCTGGACCACCTTGCTAGAGATGGCACTGCTCATGGAGGGCTGGACACTCTCACATTAGATTCTCAAGGCAAATATGCTCACAGGCCAATTTGATTGAAAACAAATCTTCAGTGAAGAGTTTACTCTCATATGACTCTAGTCTGTGTCAAGCTGACAGTTTAAACTAGCTAGAACTAACAGGTCAGTTTTCCTTTCCCATTTGACTTGATTGTGTTTGTTTCTAGCTTAAAGGCAGAACAATCAGTTAATTCCCTCAAACGGTACAAATTGGATTAAGTTACCTGGGGTATAATCTTAGACACTGTCCCCTTTACCCTGGATCCTTTCAGAGCTCAGAGTTTTCTCCCCTGAATATTATCTTTTAAGCATTGTTGAAGCATTATTTGTAGGATCTCTGCTAAACAGCTTTGGATGCTCTTGATTGAGGAGATGTAGGAGAGGGTCAAATTAGTTTGGGTCACAGGGGAAAGTGTCTGTAAGAAAACAAATGGGACTCAGAGGAATTGAGTATTGCAGAGAAACCAGATTTGACAGTGCCTTCTTTCTTTTGCCAGTTGGATTTGGATTGTGTTATTATACATAAGTTCAAGGAATGGGCAAGCCAGTCTGGAGGAAAGAAAAAGTGACCAGACCCATTTCCAAAGCCATGAACTGAACAATAAGAGAGAGAGAGAGAGAAAGAGAGAGAGAGAGAGAGAGAGAGAGAGAGAGAGAGAGAGAGAGAGGAACAATTTTCTTTCATGCAAAATACATATTCTTGATATCTTTCCCCCATGTCTACATTCCCAGGAATCTCATTCTTTCCTATCCTAGAGGAGATGTGAAATTCTGGAGTTATACAAAAATAACTGTCTATAGTCCCAGATCATTTTACCATTGACTAGTAATATTATTATATTTCATTCAACGAAGGGTGAAGGTTTCTCTCTTGCTCATAGCTGTAAGATATACACCACATATACATATCTTCTCTTAATTCTGCTTTATTTCTTTGGGGTTTTTTTTGGTTTAAAAGTAAGTACTTAACATTTTATTTTATCTTCCTCACTTTTTAAGTTAGTTCTTCGGGAATTTTGTGCATTTGTGTTTGGATCATATTTACCACTCCCCAACACATCCCAGATCCACTTCTCTTCCCTACCCACCCAACTTTGTGCCTTCTTTTTGTCTTTTAAACCCATCAAGTTCAATTTGCCTTGCCCATATAGTCTTGGCTATGTGGTTTTCCAGTGGAGCATGGCTGGCTTACCAGAGGCTGCACTCTTAAACAAAAGTGACTTCCCTCTCCAGGTAACTCTTTTCAAAAGCTCCCAAGCTAGGGATAGAACTTTATGTTCTCCTCTTTTCTCCATACAGGGTTTATATGGCTTGAGCTTGCAAGTTATAACTGCTATGGGTTCATGTGTGCATCTCCCCTGTTCTATTTGAAAAATATTGTTTTCTATAGTCACCCAACTACTCCTGGCTCTTGCAGTTTTTATTAGAGTCTCTTTCACAATGATCCTCAAGGGTTAGGAAGAAGGGCTGTGATACAGATGTCTCATTTAGGGCTGAGTAGTCTGCAGTCTCTTATTCTCTGTACTTCGACCAATTGTAGGTCTCTGTGTTAGTCGATATCTACTGAAATCAGAAGCTTCTCTGACAAAGGGTGAGAGATAACTTAATGAATAGGTATGAGGAGAAATTATTAGGAGTCAGTTTAATACTTTATTCATTTAGCAGAATAATAATAAAATTCCCCTAAGGCTTATGACTTGTCTAGGAATAGGTTCATAGTCTGACCACGATGCCTGGTTTGGGTTTCATCTTGTGGAGTAGACCTTAAATCCAATAAGAAAGTACCTGGTCACTCCAGTGATGTTCACACCACTATCACACCAGTGGGCATATCTTACTGAGTCAGTAATTGGTGTATCTTGTGGGAGACACAGCTGGGTAAGATATGATATTCTTGCTTGCCAATAGTGTGCATTCTATTTTAGATTGCTTATGTATTACCCTAGGTAAGGCCTGGCACTTCAGAGATGTTTTATTTTTCTATTTATAAGATTGGGTAGCAAACCGTTCTAAAGCTCAGAGATGTAACAAACATAATGGCAGTTCATGATTCTGGGGGTGAGTAGATATACCTTGATTAATGGATGGTGCTGGTTATTAGGGATAAAGAAGTCTGGTCATCATGAATACACTTATCCTTCTCCATAGAAGACACCTTACCCTTTCGTGAAAACGCTACAGTCAGTGAGTATTAAACAATTACCATGCCTGGGACTTAATATATATTAAAATCTTCTGTTTTGAAAACCCATTTTGCAGATAATCATTGGTCCAAATAGCATATCTCTTAAGTGGTAGAACAGACTCTCCAATTGCAGCCCATCTCCAGTACCACCCAAAGTTTGCCACTCTATGTTCTGTCAATGGTCAAGGCTAGATGGAATGTCCCCATTTTGCTGGTCCACATCCTCTAGGAGAACCATAGAAGAGCCTTTACAGGAAATGGCATTTCTACAGAGCATTTCTTGTCTTCCAAACTGGAGTTCCTTTGCTTTCCTGTCCCTTTCAGCTTCTTTAGGTGCCTTCAATCACTATGCTTTCTGCCTCAGTTCTTGGTGCCTGGTGTGCTGGCAAGGAATTCAATTGTGTGATATACCTTTGGACAGAGAAGTGGTTAAATATTCTCTGTCACCCCCAGAAAAGTCATTCTGACCTTTGTCAGTGAATCCAGAAGGAAGTGACAATCAAGTTGTCCATAGGAGTTTCCTATCAAACATGGAAGGCATTTAGGGAACATAGGACCAGGGGGCAAAGAGACAAAAGATGTCCACAGTAAACCATTGCCTTTCTGAATAGATAGCGATTAGTTGACAAGAGGTGTCTGGTACCTAGGTTTAAAGGGAAGGGTGGATGGGTTACAAGGTTATAAAATACTTTTGCCCATGATATTATTGAGTGTCAAAAACACTTCAGTGAAGTACTTTACATTCTCCTTTGCATCTAAACCACAGTGAACTCTCAGCTTTCTGTGTGAATATATATAATAAAAAGACAAATACCAAAAGCACTTGACACCATGGGTTAAAGAACTCATTGTTATGTAAATTATAAGTGTGTTTGTCTTTCCTGGTGGGTATTTATTTAGAGTTTGGAATTCTGAGAACACACCCTTATTTAGTTTTTTAGAGGAATAAGTCCAGAGCAATTAGTAAAGCAATTGAGGGACAGTGAGAGACCCCCAGAGAATCCCGCTAAAATTTGGCTTTTATAGATATTGACTGATGAACACATCTTGGTTATGGAAGGACAACTCAGCTCATTAGTTATTGAAGTCCTTTTGTGACATACAACACAACGGGTGTTGAGTCTGAAGGTGGTAGCAAGTCTTTGCTGCTGTTTTCTTCATTTTACAGAGAGTTGAAAGGTGACTAGGAGAACATCATTCTGACTGACTGTTGTGTGAAACCTGAGTCTTCCACCCTTGTGCAGGGGAAGTCAGTAGGAGCTCTGTGTGAGCTCATGAGGGCTTGGTACTTACCTTGCAGCCATGGCAATGTACCTGTAAGCAACCACTTATGTAGGAAAGATTTATCTTGGCTTATGGTTTCTGGGGCATTTCAGTCCACCATAGAGGAGAAAACATGGTGGCTGGGCTTGCATGGTCTGTGCTGGTGGGAGCATATGGTAGGCCTCTCACTGTCCGTAGATGAGAAAGCAGAGAATGAACGCTAGAACTAAAGAGGAGTATAACCTTCAATCCCCTCACCCTGATCATGGCTGACTTCTGCAGGCCAGGACCCACCTCCTAAAGGGTTCATGACCCTAGTTCTTCAGCCTAGGCACCAAGCATTAAAACCTGAGCATGTGGGAGACATTTCAGATCAAAGCCAATTCCCTGACGTCTTGAGTCCTGTTGGAGTCACTTTATTTCATTCAAGGACATAATCTTTCCAAGAGGCTTAAGCAGCTGTCCTGTGTATATGTGTCCATGACCCTGTGTGACAGTATTACTTGGTGCACAGTCATGACTTTATTGGAAGGTCAGCTGAATGAGTGTTACAGGCATGGTGGGTCTTGTGAACCAAGCATTATGAGGGACACACACACACACACACAAAAAGGAGTAATTTCTTGATAAATTCAAGTTCAGATTTTCCTCACCAGCTAATGGTTCTCATTAATAACTTAGGAAATAACCCCTTGGTTTATTTATTTATTTTCCTATGTAAACTCTTTGGGACAAACAGAAAGGTCCCAAATGAAGCACACACAAATACATACAGCACACACACACAGTATACAAAAACCATCACACAAACAGACAATATTTAGCAGTTATAAATATGCAGAAGGAAATGTGTTGGGACAGAAGCTACTGTTTTCCTATTATCCAGTCTTCATACGATAGCTGCCTGGTATTAGCATGCTTCCTCACCAACACACCATATTGGGTTTCTTTGCTCCTTCTAAAACCCAGAGCTTAGTCAACTTTTCTGGTTTTTACCTGATTCTTTGCTTTGTCTCAGAATTCTACTAAAACACAGCTCACACAGTTGTTGTGTTTCCTTCACCCTCTTGCTGGTAAGTTTCTCAGATTTTTTGTCTGTTTGTTTGTTTTCAGCAGTTCTGACAACGTTGGGGATCACTGGTTGTTCTGTGCTGTGTTTCTATATTTTTTTCTGGTGTTTTTCCTTGCAATTAGACTGGGACTATGGGTTCCTGAGAGGAAGATCTTAGAGGCAAAGTGCACTTTCCTCTTCACACTGCACAAAGCATACATTCATCCCCATGAACCATCACAGTTGGGTTGCTGTTTCCAGGATGTGGAGCACAGCACAGCGATGCTCTGCTCCCTGGAGGGAAGTCACAGTGTCTGACCCACTATTCAGGAGTAGCTGCAATTCTTTGGGATTATGTGAGGGAAAGTGATCTGTCTTCTGTATTTTTTTATTTATTCACTCATTTATTTAATCACCTATTTTGTCAGTATGGACAAATAAATAGATATTTTCTGCAGCGAGTAACCTCTTTTACCTTCATGTACTGACTACTATCAGAGTCCCTTCAGTTGGCTCCTTTCCTACTGTGATGCCTCCCATTGGTATGTATGTGTACACACATGTATAATACATCTATGTGGTGTGTATGTATGTGCACACATGTACATACACTCTAAGTTTGTCTTGGTACTATCTTATTTCCTGATATTAAAAAACATGCTTCAGAACTGTCTTGTCTAGTACATTTCTTCTACTAGCCCTTGAGTTGGCTGTTTCTGTTGTTTGTTTGAGTCCTGGTGTCTGCAATCACAGAATGTCAGAAAGTATGCTCGTAATGTTCAATGAAATGGTCACCACTGGGATGTCTGTTTCTAGGCCCTTCTCCACTAATGGAGCAAGCAATGTGGACATCCTGGCCCAGACTTCCCTACATCACTATCTGTATCAATATTATCTTAAGCACATGCTCACACAGACACCTCTGGTATCAAGTAGACACATTCCAGAGGCTCTGTTCATTTATGTGTAAAATCCTGATTCTACAACGAGTCACCTGATTCTCACTATCACTATCTGTCTTCCTAATCACCCATTTCCAGTGTGCCTGTGTAATGGTTGCCAGCCTACATTCCCCTGGGAAACAGCTAACGAGAGCAGAACACAGTGCCTTCATGTGATCTCTCTTGCTTCTTGTGTTAGGAAGTGACATCCTCCCACTTCAGTGAAATATCAATTCTCCCCACACTGAGTTCTTTTCTGGGATCTTCCAACATTCTGAATAATTTTTTTGTTAAAAAAAGTCACATTTAAATCTACTCTCTGTACTGTGGAGGTCAAGAGGGCTTGAAAAGAAATCATAACGCTGCTCTACAAGGTCTTCCAAGAGTAAGCTGGCTTTTGTTCTCTACCATGTTCATAACACTGCTCTACAAGGTCTTCTAAGAGTAAGCTGGCTTCTGTTCTCTACCACATGAGGCTGTAGTGTGACGTCTCCCAGTGGATGCCAATCTTGGGCTTCTAGGACCTCAAAGCATAGAGAGACGAATTCTTGTTCTACATCTGTTACCTAGCCTCTGCTATTCTGCTAGAGGAGTACAGGACAGATAAGACATGGCAAAACTGTGTTTAGCTTTGTAAGAAATGCTAAACTCTCTTCCAAAGTGACTCCAAACAGTGAATGGGTACCTATTATCCTTGAGGCCATTGAAAATATCAGGTATGAGACCTCAGACGGTCCCCTCTGTATGGCGGTGTCTAATAGCTGTTTTGACCCCCATTTCTCTAATGACAAGTGGTGTTGAACATTTTACTTATGTTTCCTTCCTTCCTTCCTTCCTTCCTTCCTTCCTTCCTTCTTTCCTCCCTCCCTCCTTCCCTCCCTCCTTCTTCCTTCCTTCCTTCGTTCCTTCCTTCCTTCCTCCTGTTATCTGCATATCTTCTTTGGTGATAAATGAGTTTTTTTCCTAGTTTTTAGTTTTCTTCCTTCTTTGAAAAAATGTTTGTAGATATATGTGCCATAGTGCACATATATAGGTCAGAGGATGACTTTCAGAAATTGATTCTTTAGACCAGCTGGGTCTGAGTGTGGAACTCACAGGTTGTCAGGCTCAGTAGCAAGTGCCCTTATATGTTGAGCTATCTTGCTGACATCATTATTTTTCTTTAAGAGTACTTTAAGGTCTTGGGAGATGGCTCATTTGGTAAAGCATGAGGATCTGTATTCAATCCCCAATACCTACATAAAACCCCAGCAGCATGCACCTGTAATCTCAATGAGGAGATGGAGAGTTCTGGCTTGCCAGCATAGCTATTGGTGAGCTTCAGGTTCACTGAAAGACCCTATCTCAAAAGGTAAGGCGGTGGGAGGGGAGATGGCTCAGTGTGTGGAGCACTTGCCATGTAAGCCTAACAGCCTGAGTTCAGAGCCTTAGAACCAAAGCAGAAGCTGAGTATAGTAGATGTTTGCAATCCATCCTTGTGATCCCACTGAGAGGTGAGAGGGAATTCCTAGACGTTCTCGGCTGGATAGCTTGGCACACACATTAGTATTGAGACCCTGTCTCAAACATGGTGGAGGTAAGGACCAATACCCAAGATTGTTCTTTGACCTTCATACATGTGTGAAGACATATATGTTCATGAGACAAGAAGGCTTATAAGGCAGAGCTGGATAAATAACCTCTTCCATAGGTAGGGTAGAGCTCTAATTAACATTTTTTTCTTAGATGTTAAAATGTTCTAGGCATATTAGATATGGCTACTTTAAATTCTCTGCCTCCACCAGAGTCACAAGTATGTGGTTCTGGCTCTTCATGTTGAGAATCTGGTAGAATTGCTGAAGGTAAAAGGCATACAGGTGTCAGGGATCCTTGAGACTACAAACTCCCATGAGTTTCTGACATGCTCTCATATACATGAACATGCACACACGCACACACACATGTACAAGATCAAACCACAACTATTAAGAAATTTTTAAAAAGAGTATTTGGTATATTTAACATGAATCCATTATTGGGTATGCTGTGGCCATTTTCTCCAAGCATAAGGCTAACCTTTCTATTCCCTTAACATGTATCTTTTGCAATATAGAAGTTTTATTCTTTGAAAGTACAATTTATCACTTTTTTTTTTTCATGGATCAGGCCCTCAGTGTTATATCCAAGTGAGCAAATTCCACAATACCTAGACTTTCCTATAAGCTATGGCTTGCGCTCTACAATATGTTCTGTGTTCTTCAATAGTTGCCTCCCACTGTTCTCAGCTCTGTGTTTTCTTCTGATAATCTAATTATGTATAGATACCCTTGAGATTACCCCACATTTTTATTTATTTATTTATTCATATATTTATTTATTTTTTATTCTGTGATCCAGTGTGGAAGGCATCTACTGACCTGTCTTCAAGCTTGTTGTGCCTTTCCTCAGCCATTTTTGGTCTTTCAATACCTCATGAAGGCATCTGTGTCAATCTTTAAGGATCAGCCTTTAATGAGAAAATCAGAACCAAGTGCTATCATCCTGCAGTGTTCTTGGTCTCTACTAAGTGTCCCAAAGAACTCCTATGTGCATAAGATCGTAAGCCTGTGATGCTTACAGCAGCAATCCACTACTATGCTAGGGTCCCACCCACATGGTGATAAGCATGGTGATAAGAGGGAACACGCTCAGCCTCTCTTTTCTCTTTTCTCTGCCCAATCAGAGGCCTCCCGCTGCCCTAATGTGATTGGACAGGGAAAATTCTGCCCTTCAAAATTCTGCATTCCAAAGCTCTGTCAGCTGATCCTGGGCCAGAAGACTGAAGACTGATGCTCCAACCTCCTGACTGACTGGGGCTGTATGGGCAGGCAGCTGCCTCTACGATTATTCTCAGTTCTGGAAGCTGTGCTAGGCTTCCTAGATATTTTCAGTCAATATCAGTCGTTCTTGGATTCCTGACAGGGTTGAAGACTTATAGTCTCGTAGCCAATCCAGGCTATTTACTTTGAGAGAACAAATTTGAAAGGATGGTTTTCGGATGGCATTCAATCTGAAGCCGGGACATAAGTCAGGTATAGAATTATAGTCTTTTAAGGTAGAATAGAAGACAATATGTTATTTTACTAACAAAATGTTGGACTGGGTGTTAGGTCTATCTTTTACCTTATAGATTATCAAATGGTATTGGTTAAGCTCAATTTATATTTTGAAAGAAAGTCTTTTTTTTTTTTTAGATTTTATTTTAACAGAAAGGGTGATATGTTGCAAGATTTTCCCTGTCCAATTACTTTAAGGCAGTGGGAGGCCTGTGTTAGACAGGGAAAAGGGAGGCTGAGCTAAGAGTTACAGAGACAGGGAGAGCATCTCAGGACGGAGAAGTGGAGGAGGAAAGCAAGATGGAAGCAGACGTGAACCAGCGTGGCTTTTACTAGTCATAGGTGGCTATGCTATCCTAAAGGTTGGGGTATTGGGATAATTTGTCTAATCTGGGTGGACAGCTTTTATCATTATCAATTGGCTCTAAAATTATTGTGTTGGCATCTTGTGTATTGAGAATTTATTGATATACAAATCTGACTGGTTAATTCTCCTGGGTAATTGGGTGTTGCGATGGCTGACTGTGGGGTGAGTGGTTGTTGCATGGGCCTGGCAGCAGAGATCTGTCCAGGGACTCAGGAGCTCTGGCACAGAGAGATGGCCAAGCTGAGATCACCCAGCAGGAGCTCGGTGGCCGGCCAGCCGGTGCCGGCACTAGCGCAGGAACGTGTCCATCCCCCTTTTTAATATTTCCCGAAACAACCACTCACCTTAGGTAGTCCACGGGGGAAATGGACCTGTTTAAAAAGGTTCTTTAGAGCAACTCCTGCCTCTGTTGTCTGGAAATCAGCTGCTTAGTTCACAGGTCAGCAGGCAGCTGTGGCTCGATCCACTCGTAAACACTTCACCATCAGTCCAATTCTGTAGAGTCTGGATAACAACAGCAGTGACATGACCTAGCAGAGACAGCCAGGCCTCAACCTTGACTCAAGTCAGGAGGAGGGACCAACAGGAACACCAGGAGAACACTGCACCTCTCTCAGGGAAGCAAGGAGCAGCAAAGACTTGAGACCCACGAGCATTGCACAGCTAGCTGTACCAGCAAGCCAAGCTCTGTCTCTGTCACTCTGTCGACTCCTATTTATACCTTCCAAACATCACATGTCTGTCATATGCCTCAACACAGCTCTTGCTTCAACAGTGTCATGCCTCAGCATGTGCATCCAATCAGCCCTAGTCCTTGCAGTCCTGACAAATGAAGCTCAACTATGCAATTTAAAGCAGAGCAATACATGCATGTTGTTTGCAAGGAATCCTTCATCACGTGTCCTTTCACGTGTTTTCTTTAGCAGAACATCCTCTCTCCTGTGTCTGCTTCAGCTAAACATTCCTTCACGAGTCTGCCTTAGCCTCTCACCTGTGTCCACTTCAGGAAAATATTCTTTCATGTGTTTGCCCCAGCAAAACACCATCCGACACAACTGACTCTCTATAGAACTCTTAAGTTTCCACTTCATTACCCTCCTCCCTAGGTAGGGTACAGCTGTAATTATTATTATTTTTAGCTATCAAAAATAGCTAATTCTGGGTATATTAAGATGTAGCTACTCTAAATTGCCTGCATCCACCAGAGTCACAAGTATATGGTTCTGGCTCTCCCTGTTGAGAATCTGGTAAGACGGCTGAAGGTAAAAGGTATACAGGTGTCAGGGATGCCTGAGACTACGAACTCCCATGGGTTTCTGACATGTGCTCATCTACACGAAATTTCTAATACTTCTTCAAAAGGCTCATTTCTTGCCCCTACTAGCTTAAGACTCATCAGCCTTTGCTCCAGGTATGGAGACTCTGCCATGAGCTCTTCTATCCCCCCCTTGTTCTAGATTTGGTGGCATGGTGATTAGTCCTGTGATATCAACCCCTTGATGAGTTTAAGGAAAGTTCTCAGCTTAAGGTCGTTCATATTTTTTCTATTGTAGGGATGAGATGTTGGCTCTGAAGCTGTGTAGAAGTAAAAGCTACAATCAGGACTGTCAAATACTAAATCTAGTTTCTTCTTGCTCTTCTCCTTCTTGTTCTTCCCCTTCTCCTTGTTCTTCTCATTCTTATTGTTGTTGTTGTTGTTGTTGTTGTTGTTGTTGTTGTTCTTCTTCTTCTTCTTCTTCTTCTTCTTCTTCATCATCATCTTCTTCTTCTTCTTCTTCTTCTTCTTCTTCTTCTTCTTCTTCTTTTTCTTCTTCTTCTTCTTCCTCCTCCTCCTCCTCTTCCTCCTCCTCCTCCTCCTCCTCTTTCTTCTTCTTCAGAGTTTTCAAGAGGGTTTCTCTGTTCGGATTCAGCTGTCTGGGAATTTGCTCTATAGACCAGGCTGGCCTTGAACTCAGAGATCTGCCTACCTCTACCTCCCTCCTGAGTGCTAGGATTAAAGGCATGCCCCACCATTGCCCAACTCTGAATCCATTTCGATGATGTTTTTGGAAACTCTTGTTTAAAAACACCTCAGTAGGCAAGTCCTTCATGTAGGTACCATCTTTTGTCTCCACAATCTGAAAGATACAACTGTCACTGGTGTAAGACTGTCCTAATTTAATCCTGCCTCACTCACCAACCTTCTGTATGGCTTTGGGCCAGTTGCCTTAGTTTCCTCTTAATAAAATAACCATGATTATTATTATGTCAGTTGGAGAAATGCACCTACGTATATGTCTGTGATTGGATAACATTGGACATGACATCAACATTCAACAGTTCTTCCTGCCCTACCTAGAACTTGCCTCTCTTATCTGCAGGTGATAAGTCTGGTGACTTTCTCTCTACAGTGTGCTGTTAGCTTTCCTGACACTTAGATATGTAGCCACAGAGCAAGGGGGAGGGATGCTTTTCCGTCAAGCTTTAAATCGCACTGTAAACTTCTAGCATCTAAATTTATATCCAACCCCAGAGTTCCTGAGCCCAGTAAATAATTGCTCACAACTAGTACCTATAGAGTGTGGTATGTGCTATCCCTTTCTGGCTTGGCACTTGCATCTCTGATAAACTCCTGCCACTCCCACCCACCCACACTTCTCTTGAGCAAAATCATGTTCTTTGGCCATTGAGTTTCAAAATAATTGCAGCATTTAGTTTTGAAACTGCCTAGAGGCCTGTGGGCAGCAGGCCTGTTTAAAGAAGACTAATAAATGAAAGAAAATAAATGTACAGGGTGAAGAAGTAAATGAGGCTAATCCTATTTGAAGAAAACCCCAGAATGACTGCTGCTTATTTACAAGAAGAAGAAGAATTTTAGGCCAGATCAGCAATGTAAGCAAAGTAAACACACTGGGCCTGTGCTTTCCACATCACTGTGAGGTCTCTGCTTCACAAGAGGAGTCTCTGACCGGCTTCTGGTAAATCACATTCCTCAACCAAAAACTGAGGTAGGTCAGCATCCTTTAGCCCGTCTCTCAGGTGAACAAGGCCATATTGAGACTTCCAAGTAATTTAATTTCCTGTTACTAACATTGAGAGATATATTACAAAATGAGCCTATCCTGCTGTGAGGGGCCTCAGTCTCCCTGTAAGCTCTCTGTCATTTGGGTGCTGATTTTGTCCTGAGATGAGCTTAGTGTACTTTGCTTCTGCCTGCTCTCTCTTTAAGATACTAAGTCATATCACAGCACTTGCCTGGGTGGCTTAGGAGAGGGAGCCCTTTTTACCTCAGAGAAGGCCAGAAATGTTAAATTTACACTTGAGAACATCCACCATGAAGGAGAAACAGGAGTAAGTCCTCAGCTTCATTACCCGTTGGTGGGATAATTATGAGCTGTGTTTTCTATGGTGTCTCAGGGATTCCTTGTTGCAATGGACTGAGCCCTGGGGATAAACTGTTACCAACATTCTCTTCCCCACTGACTCACAGGGCTTCCTCAGCCTCCTCAGCTGTGTGTCACTATACAAGTCACTTGCATAAAAATTCTTGACTTGGAGTCTTCCTTGTGGAGGACTCTAACAAGACAGTGAGATTCAGAGACTTCAAAGATTCCTGCAAGGTCACACAGCACTTCAAGGACAGAGGTCATTATAAACATTCTCTGATGAGATCCTAATATAGCTCATTGTGTCATAAGATTGTGCAATGGGGGAACTAATTTTTTTTTTTTAAATGAAAAGCATGTTGGTATTGAGAAAAATATACTTCAATTTCTTAAGCTTAGATTTGTATAGTATATTCTAAAAAGATACAGGCAGAGTACACATTTCAAGAGAACAGATACAAGCTGTACTGGCTGGAGAGATGGTTTAGGAGGTTAAGAGAGCCTCTCTTATTTCAAAGGACCAGAGTTTGGTTCTTAGTCCCCACATCCAGCCTTTCATACCAACCATAACTCCAGCACCAGGGGACCCAGCGCCATCTTCTGGTACTTTCCAGTATCTGCACTCACACATACATCCCACCTGCTGTACATTTAAGTAAAAATAAAATAAAAATCTGTAAAAAGTAAGAGTTGGAAAGTGGGATCCAGCTCAAGGGGAGGCCCCAAGGCCTGACATTATTACTAAGGCTATGGAGCGCTCACAAAATGGGACCTACATGACCACACTCTGGAAGATCCAACGAGCAACACCCATTCAATGGGCAGAAGCTGCTGACTCCTGTGGTTGAATTAGGGAAAAGCTGAAAGAAGCCGAGGAGGAGGAGGAGGGCGACTCTGTAGGAAGACCAGCAGTCTCAATTAATCTGGACCCTGAGATCTCTCAAACACTGAACCATCAAATAGACAGCATACACCAGCTGATATGAGGCCCCCAACATATATACAGCAGAGAACTGCCAGGTCTGTGTTCAACCAGAGATGCTGCACCTAACCTTCAAGAGACGGTGGGCCCCAGGGAGTTTAGAGGTCAGGTGGGGTGGGGGTTGAGGGGTGGGGACATCCTCATGGAGACAGAGGGATGGAGAGGAGGTATGGGATGTGGCACAGTCGGAGGGTGGATGGGGGTGGGGAATAAAATATGGAGTGCAAAAAAATAAGTAAAAAAGGAGCGAGAGTTGGATGTTCCAGGTGACAAATGAAATGAGGTTTTAAAGAAAATACCAAGTGGTATCAATTCAATGACAGTCACCCCATAAAGATGAATGCTGTAAACAAGAATAATAAGTTTGCTACACTGACGTCAGGACAAGGGCAGAGTTAATCTTCAATCAGACATGGCAGAGCCTTGTGAGTTTTTACTTCTAATATTTCTTCAAGAAGTTTTCAGTGGATAAATCTGGAATTTAGTTAAGGTTAAGTGAAGAGTTGCTTTGAGATTCCTTAGGAGCAGCTTATTCAATCCTCCTGTCTCAGACCAAGACACTATTTGCACAGTGGACAAACTAAAAGATAGGGAGTGTTTCAATAAGCATCAGTTTACTTGAAGTTTTGGAAACATGCCCAAAGTTCTGACACATAAATCTATAATGTAGAAATAGGAAGAAATATTTGTGAAATTTCCTATAGATGAGAAAAATTCCTGATATGGATCATTACTATAAAGTCATTAAGAAATGATTCATTGTTGTGTGTGTGTGTGTGTGTGTGTGTGTGTGTGTGTGTGTGTGCAGTGCTACTGGAGTCCAGAAGAGGGCACCAAATCTCATAGATCTGGAGATGCATGCAGTTGTATGCCATACAATGTGGGTGCTTGGAACTGAACTCAGGTCCTCTGCAAGAGCAGCAAGCGCTTCTAATGGCTGAGCCATCTCTCCAGTCCTAGCATATGGTCATTTAGGAATTGGTTATCACTGGGGACCAGAATGAGTCTTCAGTAACAGCTGACTACATTTCTCCGTGTTGTGAAGTTTTGATTGTCTCAACAGCTGTGTGTCAGGGATACTTCTGACAGCACATCTGACTGGTGGCTCCTTGTGGTGGACTCCAGTACTAAATACAGAGTGGTTGATGGGATTCTCCCTTAGATTTGGTATTCATTGAACAGTGCACTGGGTGTGTTGCTCACAGCATGAGTGTTGATTCTTTAGTTTAGAAGAGCAAAGTTAGTGAGATTTTTGTGTCTGAGCTAGGTTCAAGTCCTGACTTCTTGGTTATAACTGAATTATTAAACTAAGTTTTAAACAATTTTCTCCACTAAATGGAAAGAAAAAAAATAGTTTCATATACTATCTTCATGGATAGTGAAATAAAATATGCAGAATTATAATGCAACAAATAAATTCTAATTATTGGATTTTAGCAAAAGGACATTTGAAGTTTTAATCCTGAGCAAGTCCATCATGATAAGTATATAGCATACTTTTTTTCATTTATAAATAATTCGATGTTTTGCTAAATGATAATTAAAATATCTGACAGCTATTTTCATATTAGGGGCAAAATGACTGACTCTGGTTCTTAATGGAAACATGGAAACCTTAATGGAATCCCTAGATCCTGGGTTGGGAGACTTGGTGAGAGGACAGCATCTGCCCTAGCATCTGAGTTGTAAATACTCTTTGATTGGAGCACAGCCAAGTCTCTCGCTGACAGAGTATTCCTGGTTGCTTCTGAGCTATAACAGTGGACAGGAGACATTTTTACATAGACCTTATGACCTACAAGGTAAAAAATAAAACAAAACAAAATATTGATATCCTGTGCTCATGTGCTTTCTAAAAAATGTTTTGCTTGGCTGGGCTATGGCTCAGAAGGTAAAGTGCTTGCCACACAAGCATGAGGACTTGAGTTTGAATCCCCAGAACCCATCTAAAAACTGGGTGAGGTAGCATGCATGCCTATAACCCTAGCACTCCTCTGGAGAAATGGGAGCTAGAGACAAGAAAGTCTCTGGACGCTTGTGGACCAGCTATCTTAGATCATGGAGTAGAAAAACAAGAGACCCTGTATCATACAAGGTGGGAAAAAGGCCTGAGGCTGAGGTTGCCCTTTGACCTTTACATGCATGCTGTGGCAAACACATCTCATTCTCATATATGTAACTGTTCTCTCTCTCTCTCTCTCTCTCACACACACACACACACATACCTCACATGCACACATACAAATATGCACATACATACTTCTAAAAACAAAACAAAAGTTTGCTGACTTCCTGGACTATGTTAACATGAATGTACATTGTGAAATTATACACAATTTTTTACATAGAGGACATGGCTAAGCAAAAGATAATAGTATAATCAGAATGGAAGCTCTGTACTGGCTGGTTTTATGTATCAACTTGACACAAGCTAGAATCATCAGAGAGGAAGGAGCCTCAGTTGAGAAAATGCTTCCATGAGATCCAGCTGTAAGGCATTTTCTCAATTAGTGATCAATGGGGGAGGACCCAGCCCATGGTGGGTGCTGCCATCCCTGGGCTGGTGGTCCTGGGTTCTATAAGAAAACAGGCTGAGCAAGCCATGGAAAGCAAGCCAGTAAGCACCCCTCCATGGTTTTGGCATCAGGTCCTGCCTCCAGGTTCCAGCCCAGCTTGAGTTCCTGTTCTGACTTCCTCCAGTAATGAACTATGATCTGTGACACTTACTTTTTGCTTTTTGTTTATGGTGTTTCGCCTGCAGCAATAGACATCCTGATATCCTAAGATAGAGCCTAACTTCACAGTGCACACAGTTGACTTCTTCGCATCACAAATTGGTTATCAAGGTTTCTAAATTCATGGAGAGCATAACACAATGAATATGACTTAGGAATACGACATTGACAAATCAAAGGCCTAGGGAATGGTTCAGTGAGCATTTGAAGGCATTTATTGTCAATCCCGATGACACGAGCTTGATCCCTGAAACCCCCTTGGTGGAAAGAAAACCGACTCTTGCAGGCTGTGCCTGGACTTCCCTGTATTTGCTGTTGTGTGCACACTCACAACCATTCCAGAGAGCTGAGAAATTTGACTGTGAAGCTTCCACAGGGGACAAATATTAAGCTGATGAAATAATGTGTTACTCGAAGCAGCGATGGCTTTGGGAGGGTGAGCTTTGTGTGCTAGTTTGGCTCAGAAACTATGGAAACATGCAGTTCTATTTACTAGACCAGACCTTGCTGTCGTCCTTTCTTATAGATATACATTCAACTGAAGCCTTCTTAGTTTTTTAAAAAATAATTTATTAAATTTATTTTATGTGCATTGGTATGAGGCTGTCAGATTCCTTGGAACTGGAGTTACAGACAGTTATATATTGCCATGTGGGTGCTGGAAATTGGAATTCCTGGGTTCTTTGGAAAAACAGAGAGTGCTCTTAACCACTGAGCCATCTCTCCACTCCCAGCCTAAACCTTACTTAAATTTCAGAATCAGTGTCTTTAGGGGGGCTTTCCTCCATAAACAGGCTGCTTGCTCTGATGTGTGGTTCATTGATTGGTGCTTAAAACGACACTAAGAATGTATTTCCTACAAGTTTTGGACTTTTGAAGGGCAGTGATCTGCGTATTACAGGGGATTTCTTTTTTCATTGGCGGGTTCTGCTTGAAAGTAAGAGCCAGGGAACTAAGTTCAAAAAGTAAGCCCTCGAACTTTGAACTTGTGCCTAATTTCAGTGTTGGGTAAACCTCTGATTAAATTTTAAGCATACGATCTTGTGCTGATGAAAATAAATGGTGGACATTTTGTCCACCCACATTGCTTATCGATAAGTGAGGCTCCAGGGACTGGAGGGGAGAGGACATCGTAGAAGAGTGTCCAGAAACTACTGCTGGTTTTAATTAGGTCTCTAGCAGGAAGAACAATTGTCAGGTTTAGATAGATCCTTGATAACATTGACTAAAATCACAGAAGTTTAGACTTTGTGGCATTCACAGTGATTTGTCTCGATCTTATTCAACAATATCCATTTATGTGTGTGCACATACTGAAGCTTACATGGAGGACAGAAGACCATGTGGGGAAGTCCATTCTCTCCTGTCTCCATGTAGACCTTAGGGATTACTCTCAGGTCCTTGGCTTGGCAGCAGTGTTCTTTCTCACTGAGCCATCTTGCCAGCCCCTCAGTCTTCTCCAATGATGACACTATTTTATTGGTGAAAAAGCCAAGGAAGAAGAAGGAATCTTGCTGGCATCACGTCCGTCTTTTCTAGAAGAATCCAGGTTGGGAGCTGACCTGGTGTTGCTTCCTTTCCAGGACATTCCAACACTAACTGAGAGGGAGTGTGTCTGTGAAGGAATTCCGTTAATGGGGTATGAACTGAGGGAACCAAGTTGTTCTCAGTGAGGGTGGCCACTCTTAGGATGCCTGAGTGGGGGCTGAGGAAATGGCCATTAGGAACGGATATGACAAGAAAGCTAGAGCTGCACCAGAAACCACGGTCAGCATCAAGCACGCCTTTCCTAACTAAAACATTTGTGAGGCATTTCAATTTGAAAATCTTTAACAGAGTAATCAGAAAGCCATCTCTGGGAAACACGTCTGGCATCCCAGAACTGTCCAGTTCCTGGAGGGAATGTTGTAAGTAGGGAGCCGACAGGCAGTGAGTGGAAGACACAGGCTGGTAGTATGGGCTGGAAAAAGACACTTAATTTTTAAAGACATCTTTTTTCCCTTTTATATCATTGTTTTCCAACCTGTGGCTTGAGACCCCTTTGGGGTTTGCATATCAGGCATCCTGCATATCAGATATTTACATTGTGACTCATGTCAGTAGCAAAATGACAGTTATGAAGTAACAACAGAATAATTTTGTGGTTGGGGGTCACCACAACATGAGGAGCTGTATTAAAGGGTCGCAGCATTAGGAAGGTGGAGAGCCACTGCTTTACTGTGTTGGGGATAAAAGCCAATGCCTTGTATACTCTAGGCAGGATCCCATTGCTGAGCTGAACTCCCAGCCCTAGCAATTCATTCTCTCTCTGTCTCTATCCCTCTGTCTCTCTCTCTCTCTCTGTCTCTCTCTGTGTGTGTGTGTGAGTGTGTATGTGTGTGGTTGTGTGTGTGTGTATGTGTGTGCTTGGGTGTGTGTGTGTATTTGGTTGGTTTTGGGTTTTGGGGGCGTGGTTGTTTTTGAAAATGAAGTCTCACTATATTATCAGACTGAGTAAGGAAATAGAATGAAAATGACCAGAAAAGACAGAGAGATTACCAACAGAAGCAGGATTGCCAATGTCTGGGAGCAGAGTCCCCAGAAGAAAAGTCACACAAATGGAAGAAAACAAGCTACAGAAAGTCATGCACATAAACTGCTCACTCTTTTTTTAAAAAAATTGTTATATGTACTGGTGCTTTGCTTGCTCATATGTCTGGGTACCATATACATGCGGTGCCCATGGAGGCCAGAAGGGGGCGTGGGATCCCATGGAACTGAAGTTACAGGTAGTTGTGAGCCACCATGTGGGAGCTGGGAGTCAAACCTGGGTCTCTGCAAGAGCAGCCAATGCTCTTGAATTCTGAGCCATCTCTCTATGCTTAAATTGCCCTTTCTTTAAAAAAAAAAGAAAGAAAGAAAGAAAGAAAAGAAAAGAAAAGAAAAGAAAAGAAAAATTGAAAAAAAAAAGAAAATTCATTTAGAAGGGTCCCTGGATGGTGAAATGTGGAGGAGGAGAACTTTGATGTATGTACTGTGATGACCTCAAGCACAAAGAGAAGATCCCAATGTGCTTGTGCAAAGCGATGGTCACTTAAGGATCCCATGGATAGCAGATTTCTCAACGTCAGAAGTGATAGAAGACCTTAAGCAGTATGTCCTGGAAATGATGAAGGAGGATAACTTTACATACAACCTGGTGTCTAATAAAATAAGCGTTTAATATGACATAGAGAAGTTTAGTGCTATGAAAGCACACACACAAAATGTGTTGTTAGAAAAAGCTATACAGACCAGAGCAGATACACTTAGGAGTTTTTCAGGAGATACGCTGAAGGACAACGCATGATAAATTTTGGGTGCATGTAGACAGAGGTGCTGCATAAGGTTTCAGACTTGCTTATGGTTTCAGAGGGTTTAGCAGGAAGCAGGCAGGCATGGCTGGAGCAATCCCTACAGGGGAGAGAGAGAGAGAGAGAGAAAGAGAGAGAGAGAGAGAGAGAGAGAGAGAGAGAGAGAGAGAGGAGAGAGGAGAGAGGGAGGGAGAGCAGGGGGCTGAGCCCTGCTTGGGCTTTTAAACCTTCAAGGCACACCCCTAAAGACAAATACCTACAAGGCCACACCTAATCCTTCTAAACAGTTCAACTGGGAACTAAACATGCACATTTATGAGCCAGTGGGGGGCTGTTCTCATTCAAACCACTAAAGGGAGATAAAGAACTTGACAGACGGACTGAGTTAGCCAGAGTAGCTGTAAAAAAAGCCTGTGGGGCAGCAGCTAATGCAACAACGTATTGTATTTGTTACTCAGAATCTTAGATGTCCTGAGTGCAGAGTTAAGGTGTCCTCAGTTTCTTCTCCAGGATGCATGGCTTGTGGCCATCTGGCTTCTCCCTGGCATGTGGCCTTCCCTGAAGACATGTATCCTTCTTAGAAAGTCAAAATTCATAACAAGCTCATTTTAACTTAGTCATGTCTGTTGATGCTGTGTGTACAACCACAGTCACTTCTGAGGTCCTGAGATTTAGAATTCGAGCATATAAAAACTGGAGGGTACTAGTGCTGGCATTCTCCTAGCCCATGCTCAAAAATGGACAAATTGGTGATTGCTCTGATAGGCCATTGCAGGGCTATATGTTTTATATCACCTCTAAATATTGCTAAGTGTCATAAATAAATAAAGAGGACAGCGGAGCGTTTGAGAACAGCTTGGGGTAAATAGTGAGTTCCCAGGCTAGCCTGAGCAACAGAGTGAGACCCAGCCCCCAAAATAAAAATAAAGGAAATAAAGAGATGAAGGGAGGGGAGGAATGGAGAAGAGAAAGGAAAGGAGGGAAGGCCATTAATTATGATATTGGTTAAGAGATTTATGTGAGAATGAAAGTGAAATCTATGCCTTTCAAACCAGAAGGGAAATTAATTTATTCGATGGAAAGTGGGAAGGAAAAAGAAACAGAAGGTAGGGTGCATGGAAAACATGAAATGAAAGCTCAGTCGTGCGTTAAAATCCACCAGTGTAATAGGTAAAACCCATGGATTGGGAGCAAACAATGGGGCCCCATGAAGCCTTGATAGCCCTGTGATCTAAAAGGTACAATCAAATAAAAGACACAGAAAGGTAAAAAGTGAAAAGACATCTGGAAAATACGCATTGGAAGGAAGCTGGGGCCGACATTTTAATAACCAAGAAATAAAACTCAAAGCCAGAATCTAAAAACGGACAGAGATGCATATTATATATGGTGAGTGGGGCTACAGAACAAAGAGGCATAGTTGCTTTAGCCCATTATGCATCTACTAAGATAGCAGCAAATATTTCCAAGAAAGAGCTAGAAACATTTCAGGAAGATGTAGATAATCAACAAGTATGGAAAGAGATTTTATATGAGCCCTCAAAAAAACCCATTGATTGATCATGTGCTCCTATGTAAAGGACAGCAGACATACATGGCACCACCTGTGCACATGCACACACACACATACAAGTAAACATTCATGAGCGTGTACAATCATATCATACAAATACACACACATACACACACATACTCAATATCAACATCAAAGACCGGGGGCTAGGAAGTAGGTTCATGGTTAAAAGCACTTGCTACTCTTCCAGATGACTGAAGTTTGGTTCCCAGTGCCCACATTGGGCTGTTCACAATACCTTTATCTCCAGAGGATGTAACACCTTCTTCTGGCCTCCTGAGGGCACCTGTAGACGTGTGACCTAAACACACAAATAACATTTTTAAAATATTAATTTTGAAGACCTGAAAATTATAGTATAATCATGTTATATACTATATATGCAAATGCATATTTATAAATTCTTATGTTCTCAATGAAGGATGCCTATTATTTTCACAGACACGGGTAATGTATTACAAAAGAAAACTACAAATCTGTCTTGCCTAAGTTCGGAGACGAACAATGCCATAATATGAAACACAAAGACAGCAGAAAGCACAACCGAAAAGAAGGAGAGAACTGATGAAATCAAGAACATCAGGAAGAATGGAAAAAGACCAATGAAGCCCAAACCTGCTCCTTTGATCAGATTAACACAGCAGACTTCCAATTAGATTAATCAAGATTAGAGAAAACAAGCAAAACACACAATCATGTGTCTTGCAGAGGCAAGAGATTTGAAACAGGTATATTTGAAATGCTAGATAACTGAATCAATTACTAGGAAAACATGAAACACCAAAATCTTCATGGGATGGAGGTGGGGGTGGGGGAATTAAACATACCAAACAACTAGAATCTGTGTGGTCCTTAAATACATGTCCATACCAACAGTGGGGAAAAGCAAACGTCACAGGTTCCAGTGATGAGTACATTTCAAAGAGTAGTGGATTCTGTACTGGTTGTTAGAGAAAACGTAGAAAGAGCCATCTCTCAGTAAGGAGCACTGCCTGCTCTTGTAGAGGATCTGGGTTCGGTCCCCAGCACCCCCTGAAGGTTTAACGACTGCTCATAACTCTGGTTCCAGTGCATCTGGCCCTTTCTTCTGACTTCTGCAGGCACTGAACACACATGGTGTTCAAACACAGTAGGCAAACACAAAATAAAAATAAATCTCACCAAAAAAGAAAATAAAAAAGATAAAAATATTTCTTAGCTTGCGCTGCTTTATGTATTTCTTGAAGAATATTTTTTGCAAAACATGAAATAACTCTGTTGAGCAGGGAGGTGTAAGGCATTAAGTAGACTTGATAATTTTGTATCTATTGCTACAGACAGATTCAGAAGCAACTTCTGCCACCTCTGTAATCCCTTCACACTGAACCTATCTCCACTCCATCCTCAGTCCAGGGCACCCTTAGCTCTGTCTCCAAAGTTGTGTGAGTGGTAGAAATTTCAGATGAATGGAATCATGTCATGGGTGGCCTTTTGCCAATGTGAGCTGTCTTTCTTATGGTGTCATCTACTCTGTGACTGATATCACTCGTGTTTCCTCTGACGGCTGAATAGTAACATCATATGCTGTGTTTCTTTCCTAAGTCAGAAGTAGCAGAGAAAAGTGGGACTGGACAGCTTATAACCTCCCAGTTCTGGAGAAGGAGGTCTGAAATACAGGTATGAGCTGGCGTGCTCTCTGAAAACGTGACCTGACCTGCCTTGCTTCTTTCTAGCCTTCCAGGGGCTGCAGACAGCCCGACTGTATTCTGAATGTCTATATGTATGCCTAGTTTCTTTCTGCAAGATGAAAGAGAGTGGGTGACTTAGCACCCAGCCTAATCAAGTATAACATCATCTTAACAACCTCTGCAGGGGTCTGGTTCCAAAAAGCTTACAAGTTTAGAGCACATGTGATTATTTCGAGGGGATGCTATTTACTCTACTGTATCTGTTCCTCATTGCTAGCTGTTTGGCTTATTTTGAATTTGGTTTATTGCAAATCTTCCCATTTAAGCCTTAGAGTGGATAGATGGTTGCATTTTTTTTTTTTTTTTTTTGTGGAGTGAAAATTTTGGGTCATCTGATAAATATGCATTTAACACTTTAAAAAGAACTTAGCCATCCCAACTTTCTACACAGGCTTGCCATCCTTGGCGTTGACTAGTATAGTTATTTTAGTGAGTATGCAGTATTGTCTCAATGCTGTTTTCATTTGTTCTCTGCAATGATTAACGGTGCTAATCAATTTTCTATGTATTTATTAGGCAATACTATGCACAGCAAGTATGGTCTTTGAGGGAAATAGCTATTCAAATATTTTATTCATTTTATCATCATATTTATTCCTTGAAAATTCCACACAGGTATATATATGTCGTGGTGGCTAAACCTAGTTGTTAACTTGACACACCAGCGAGGAGGGACCCTCAGTTGAAGAATTACCTTCATCAGATTAGCTGTGGGCTTGTCTGCGGGCCACTTTCTTGGCTTGTAGGAGGGCCCCGCCCACTGTGGGCGGTGCTAATCCTAAATAGTTGAGCCTGAGCTGTAAAAGAAAACCATCTGAATTTGAGCAAAGAGCTAGCCAGGGAGTAGAGTTTCTCTATGGTCTCTGCTTCAGTTCTTGCCTCCAGGATTTCCTCAGTGATGGGCTTTACTATAACCCTGTAACAAATCGTTTTCTCCCGTTAGTTGCCCTTGGTCATGGTGTTTATCACGGCAACAGGAAACTGAGCTAGAACAACTCATTCTGGTCACATTCTCCCTCCTTACCCTGTCTTATCCCCCCCCCCCCCAACGCCCACCACTCCTACAAGTTCCCAACCCTACTTTCATGTCCTTGTGGTTGCTTTGTTAGTGACCCACTGAGTTGACCCAGGCTACCCATATGAACCTGGGAGCAGAGTCATTGAAGACAATGACTTTGCCGTCTTCAGCATCCATCCACAGCCTAAGGTTCCCAGGGAGAGACAGAGCCCATGAGCCTCCACCCCGATCCATTTCTGAACGTTCACAGGCCCAGTCTTGTGTAGGCCTATTGCAGCTTCAGCAAGGGTGGGGTTTCAATGGCCGGGTCAGGCTCAGAAGATAGTGCTTCAGGCCTCTTTTTGTCAGCTGGTTTATGTTCTTTGTTTCCCCTCCTCCTCCTCCGTGACACTCTCTGAGCTTTGGAGGCAGGGAGTCTGGATGTCCCATTTATGCATCACGTTCAACAGTCATCCACGTTCCTTGGGCAGTCCCAAGACTGGGCATTCATTCCTGTTTGCTGCAAAAGGAGATTCCCTGATCAAGGCTTGTCTACAGCTAAAACCATAAAAGTGTTTGCTCATTCTGAAACCAAGCTTTTAGTCCTGGTCTTGTTACCGGGTTGAACTTTTTATGTATTCTACATTCGAGTCCTCTATCAGATATGCTATTTCTATATATTCTCTTCCATTATTTTACATGTTTTCTTCATGGTGATTCCTCAGCAACTTTTTTTACATAAATAATAGACATTTCCCAGTTACACTACACACTGTAATAAACAATTTTCCCAATCAATCTTTTCTCTCTATTTATAATACTTCTATTTTTTTGTGTAGTCAGACATCTTTTTTTAATTAAATGTTTTTTTCTGGTTAATATATTAGTTATCATTTGAATAATTTATCTAGAAACCCACACACTAAATTTATTGCTATTTTTAACACAGTTGGATTTTTAAAAATAATATATTAAATATGAGTTCTTTGAAAATCTCATGCATTGTATTTTGATCACCTTCACTGCCTGATCCTTCACTCCCCCCTTCCATTTCATGTTCTCTTCTTTTTCTGTTTTTCTAGAACAGACCAGTTTGCAGCAGATTCCCTGTTCCTGTGGCTTCCACAGTCTTTCCGCCCCCTCTTCCATGGTGGTCTCTGAGCTTAAGCGTAGGCACTGTGATATAAATGCACTGTGCTTTGTTGTTTTGTGTGCAAATGATCTCCACCTACTGCAAATAGAAGTTTCTCTGATGGGAGATGAGAGCCGCACTTCTCTGTGGGAGTAAGGTTAAGTATTTAGAAGCTGGAAATTGCAATGCTGTAAGCCGTTTCAGAAGCAGTTATTGGTCCTCCTCTGAGTTCCATGGCCTCACCAGCCACTGGTAGTTAGCTAGGTTTATTGTATTAGGCTTGATTCCCTCTTCCCATTGAGTTGGCCTTAAGTCCAATTAGTTACCCTTAGGAAATAAGTGCTGTACTTTGTTGTCAAGTTGTGCTGGCTTTTGGAAAGGGGCTTCCAGGTAAGATCCAAATCAATTCCTCTAAGTCTCCAAGGGCAGTGGCAATAACCTATGTGGTTTTGAGGGTCTCTTGGTGCCCTGATCACAACACAAAAGGAGCTTTCTCAGGTCTGGCACTATTATTATTATTATTATTATTATTATTATTATTATTATTATTATTACTATAATATAGTTTCTTGAGGGAAAATTGTAACCTCAAGAGCAATAACTTCAATTAACACACACACACACACAGAGAGAGAGAGAGAGAGAGAGAGAGAGAGAGAGAATTTACTCCAAGTTCTAAGTAAACGGAATTTCTTCACTTAGTTGTTCTCTGGCCATATAAACTTTTGCTGCTGGGTGGCACATGGAGTCAGTAAACTGTCATTTGTTGAATGTTCTACGTTCTCTTTTTGGCACCTCATTCTCTATCCAGGCCATCCTTGGGAAGGATTTTATCTTTTAAGCACAAACAATATTAATGCATTCACCATAGGAAGGTGGCTCCCATGCCTCCTTTCAGGTTTCTCTCCGTTTTGAAATATGAAATAAATGTAATTTGCAAACCTGCACTGCATTCCAAAGCTACATTTTTTCCCCCCAGGAATGCTTTTGTACTTAACACCCCTGTGAACTCTGTGACCATACACCCTCATCTGGAAGGTCTATTCCAAGGTGACCGAGCAGGCTGCCAAGTTCAGCCAGGAACCCTATCATTTCTACATTATGGATGCCTTTCCCTCTGACAGCTGGAATTAAATGTTCACATTTGGATTACATTTGCATTGCACAGTCAAATCTTAAGTCACCTTTCTGCAGCAGACGGAATCCTTAACACAGGAAAAGGCATTTATGTGAGTTCAGAGAAGCAGCCAAAGAGAGATACTTAAATTGGGATACTCCAAATAGGGGACAGGTTCAGCTAGCTGTCTAGAGAGAGGTGCGAGCTCACTGAAGCACTGGCAGCAGAGGCCACTCTTTGACCCACCCCACGGACATTTTCCCATTAGGAAAATTCTTCCTGAAGAATTTTCCCACTTAGGATCTTTTAAAGGTTAGTTATCAAATTCACCACACATGATCCCTGTGTGTATGTGGGCAGACTCTCTTAGAGCATTGTTTCATTGGTCCATCATCAACTTGTATTGGGTTTAATGGTATGTTCTGGCTTTATATGTTTGACATGACCTTGGCTTATTGGGAAATTCTGTTGCCAAATTGCACAAGGACCAAGGGTCTTACCTGGGTTTGTTTTCTCACCACCTATCCATTTGAAAATACTGGTGATCAATCAAGAATGTGTTGGTGATTCTAGTAGGACCAGACTGGTGAAAAGAAGTCTGGCATTTTCAGGAAGTTTATGGGTATAAGGTTATGTACAGACGTCTTTACGTCATGGTTCTGCCTGTGGAGGGAAGCTAGGATAGTAGAGAGAAGAGAGGAAAGAATACCAAGTACGTCTTTCAGGTCCCCCTGCCGTAGCTGAAGGTGTCCTTCATCATGAGATGGTGAATAGTTTTTGGGGACCACGGATGGAATGTTATGATTTAAAGAGATGTGTTTTATTGTCGAGATGACCCACCATGGACTTGTGATGGTTGCTCATCATTGCCGCCTTAATGGGATTAAGAACCACCTTGGCGAAAAACCTTCAGGTGTGTTTGTGAGGGCATCTCCAGTGAGGTTTAACTGACGAGGGAAGACCCACCCTGAATGTGGGTGGCACCATCCTATGGACTGGATAAAAAGCAAAAAGTCAGTGAAGGACCAGCATTCATCTCTCTCTGCTTCCTCATGGCACTTGTGATGTGACCCTGCTGCCATCACGAGGGACGGCACCCACTAGCTGTGGGCCAAAGTGAGACTCCCTTTCTTATGCTACAGTTGTTAGGCATTTTGACACAACTTTGAGAAAAGCAACCAATATACCACATTGGTAAGTTAAAGATGATTTAAGATTTTTAAACTTTGTACTAAAGTCAGGCTCCAGTCATTGGCCACTGCATGTACAATATAGAGGAATCCTGTGGTTCTTGCATCATGGGACTTCATGAGTAGACAGTAATGTCATTGCGGCAGGTTAGGTCATACTCCGATTTCTTAGCACATCAATTATATGTTTGATATTAATCATTTTTCATCTACCTGGAGTTGCATCTGTATTTAAGTACTACCTTTTGGTTGAAGCTTTCTTCTTGCTGAGTTCTGTTTACTTCTCTCTGTGTTTTGGAGATAGGCATATCATTTCTCGAGATTTGATGATTAAAACATAGTAATCAGCAAAGGAAACACCCAAACCCAAAACACCCTTGGCAGAGGCTGCATTTTTCTTTCTTTCTTTTTTAATTTAATTTTATTTTTTTAAGATTTATTTATTTCATGTATGTGAGTACACTGTCGCTGTCTTCAGACACACCAGAAGAGGGCATCAGATCTCCGTTACAGATGGTTGTGAGCCACCATGTGGTTGCTGGAAATTGAACTTAGGACCTCTGGAAGAGCAGTCAGTGCTCTTCACTACTGAGCCATCTCTCCAGCTTGAGGCTGCATTTTTCTGATGCCAGTCCTCAGTGATGAGCTTGCTCTCCCACTGGCAACAATTTCTGAATTTATGGGGTGGTTTTCTATTGTTGCTGTCACCAATGGCCATGTAGAGTATTAAGACAACAAAAAAATTGATGTTTTGAAGATTTCATGGTTAGGAGTCCAAAATTATCAATCTTCAGGCCCAAAGTCAAGATGTGAACAGGATCTGGACCCTTCTGGAGGCTGTGGGTGAGAACCTGTCTCATTGATCTTTTATGCTCTATAGGTTGCATTCATTGGCCCTTGGTCTCCCTTCCCATCCTCAAAGCCAGGGATCCTCCCTCTTCTCTCTCCCTTTTCATTGCTATGTAATATTCCTTGACTCTGATCTGCCTATGTTCCTATTACCAGGACCTTTGTGATTATATTGGAGCCACCTACATGGTCCAGAATAATCTTTTCGCATCAAGTTCCTTAATTACATTGGCAAAGTCTCTTTTGCCAAGCCAGGTAACAACATATTTACAAGTTTTGGGCACAGGGATGTGGCTGTCTTTTTATAATGCTTAATCCTGAAATATTTACCTTGTGGAAGAATTACTTTAGCATGAGATGATGCAGACCTGATGGATTATTAACTGGGAGCCATTACTATGAAACATGTCCATTATGATAGCCAGGAATATGTTCATAGGCATGGTGATACAGTCTAATCTTGGAATTCAGGAGGATCAGACAGGAAATTCGCCTGTCACCAGTTCAAGGCCAACTTAGGCCATGTGGTAAGACCTTGTCTTTAAAATCCTAAACCAAACAAACATGTCCAGATAACTATTTCTCCACTGGGCTGATGGAAGAGCCTTGATAGGCTAAAATCTCCAGTTTGAGATAGGGATATAGTGAGATAACCAACTTTAGCAAATAAATCTGTTTAAGAAATCATTATCTCTGGGGCTGGGCAGAAGAAATGACTCTGTGGAAAAAGGCATTTGTCACACAGCCTGAAGATCTGATTTTGATCCTTGGAAACCATATAAATGTAGAAGTAGAGAACCAGTTCCACGGAGATGTCCTCTGACCTCCACATGTGCATGTTCCATATACACATCACACACACACACACATGCATATGCACATCAGATATACACATCACACACACATGCATATGCACATCAGATATACACATCACACACACACATGCATATGCACATCAGATATACACATCACACACACATGCATATGCACATCAGATATACACATCACACACATGCATACACACATCAGATATACACATCACACACACATGCATACACATATCAGATATACATATCACACAAACATGCATACACACATCAGATATACACATCACACACACACATGCATACATACATCAGATATACACATCACACACATATGCATACACACATCAGATATACACATCACACACACATGCAT